>PVKZ01000473.1:500000-808156 GCA_004027375.1 Macroglossus sobrinus
TAAAGCATTTCTTACACATTTCATTCCAGGTGGTCTTTCTCTTTTGATTGCCTAAAGTGATAATTCTCAAAGAATTGTCTGTGAATGGTCTGTATCAGAATCATGAACATTTAAATTCATTAAATTAAATTAAAATTAACTAACTAAATTTTTAAACACCCAGACTACCCTCCAGAACAACATTTAATAACAATAACCAATGTGCTCTATTTTTTACTTATGCTTTAATAATGTATTCTCTGGAGAAATTTCTTACATTGTTGTTATTTCTTATATTTTTATTTATTTGTTCTATTCTTGGGGCTTATTTTCTGTGTTATTTCTTCTACTAGGTTATTATTTATTTGTATTATTATTTACCTATATATTTATATATTATTTATTTGTGTTATTTCTTTTGATAGTGAAACCTTCTCTGAGATGATGATAGGTTAAGATGAGTTTGCTCAAGCAACTGAAGAAAGGCCACTAATTCTGGGATGCAGTAAAAAGAGGTCAAATAATATAGAAATTTTTAAACCAGGATAAGGAGTTTGAATTGTATTCCAAGCATATGGGAAGCCATTGGCTAAGGAGTGGCATGATTTCATTTTACTCTAGTAGATCAATAAAGCTTCTCTATGGAGCTCAGACTGTGATGGAATAAGAGTGGAGATGGGACAACAATTAGGAGGCTATGATACCAGTTCAGGTGAGAGGTATTGGTGGCTTAGACTAAAGAAGTAAATGTGAGGGTAATTTCAGATGGATTCAAAGTATGCTTCATAGATAAATTGAGGCTTTTCAACTGAGAGATCAGTTATGGGGTTGAGAAAATGGAAAAGAAGAGTCGACATAATTTTGGCCACCAGACATGTAAACACACTATTTCAACACAGTGCCATAATTGCTGCAAAGCTGATGTGAACAAAGTTCAATGAGTATACAGGGAAAGATGTGTCTAAGAGTTCCTGAAAGAATCAAAGAACAATGGATTTGCTGAAAGACAATATAAAGTTTGATTTTCTCATTTTTAAAGGGGAATAATAATTATCACTCAATGAGATTGGTTTGAGAATTAAATAAAATGTTTCCAAACATTTTTTTTAATTTTTATTTTTATTAATATTTTAAGTTCCACTGTCATTTATTGGCATTAAATAATAATAAAGAATACAATTGGGATGTATTTTTCTTTTTTTATTATATTTTTTTATGTTTTATTGTTTTTTTATAGTGACATTGGTTAATGAAACCCAATAAGTTTCAGCTGTATACTTTAACAGTAAGACATATATATATTTACACTGTGTATTCACCTTCCATAGTTAGAATTCTTTTTGTTACCACATATTTGACACCCTTTACCCCATCTACCTCTCCCCAAACACTTTTTAAATTAAGAAGCATTCAATATTAGCATAATTAGAAAAAAAATTTCCCCAGCATTACTCTAATAGTAAATGTACCTGTACTTAATAATATATTAAATAAATAGCAATTAAATATGCATTGTTATCCTATTAAATGCTATTATCCATGGAACTAATACAAATACGAAGTAATGAAATAACAAAGTAAATATTCTTATTATAATCTAAATGTCACTTCTTATAGGAAGCCTTCCTCAGTCTCTAGCTCCCAACAGATATGCTTTCTGACACTCTCTAATATCTTTTATTTCCTTCATCCTAGCACATATCCTTCTTCCTGGCCCAATGTGGTCTTTCTCTATTTGTCTGTGTCTCCCAATTTATAGTAAGGGCTTTAAGTACAGAGACTATGTCACTATTGTTCATTATTATAACCCTGAAATCTAAAAATTAGACTTGGCAGACAACAGGCATTCAAAATGGAAATTAATCTTTAAAATGCATTGTAGTCTTTATTCAGCAATCTATTACAAAATCTGGATTATAAACTTTGCATACATTTGGTAATTCTCCTCAATCAAGTCTTCTAAAGCACTGAATGAAAATAACTGAGTTCACAAGCACATGTCTATGAGAGAATAAACTCCTTTCACAATTCTTATATTACTTAGCAACTTAAAGAGTTATTTTGGCTGGTCATGATATTTTGTATGCAACCCAATAATGTTAATATTAATTTTTAATATTAATATTTTCCTTATATTTAAAGCTTTTTTAAATTTGCTCTTGATTTAAGTATATTTCTTATTTTTTGTATAAGTAAGACTTTTTTTTACTATTTGATTTTTAATTTCTAATTTTGTTGAATTATGATTAGATAGTGGCCGGTATAATTTCTACTTTTAAAAATATATTGATATCTTCTTTGTAGATAACATGATTAACACAAATATCAATGGTAACCATTTTCTCCTTCATTTTATCCACTGAATTTTTAGTTTAACTTTTTTTTTTCTTAAAGCTTTAAAATTTGATGTTTGTGTGTGTGTGTGTGTGTGTGTGTGTGTGTGTGTGTATGCATACTTGCATATGCTGCACTCAAATTCCCTTGACTTCTCTTGTTGTGTTTTTCATTTAAAAAAAATTTATGTATTTCTTTTTGTCTCTAAGCTGTTCTGTTTCATTGGCTCTGACACATTATTTGGGCTATTCTTACTCTCTGAGTGCTGAACCACTTAGAAGTTTTGTTATTTTCCTTTATTAGATTAATGGGGCTTAATTCTATTTTCTGAAGTATCTTAACGGGTGTGAATATCACAGTAGTTCTCTAATTCCATGAACTTGTATTGTAGAAGCTGGAGGGCTATCAGCTCCTTCTAAAGCCCTGGGAAGGGGCTCATGGATGGGGCGTAGCAAAAAAGAGGAGTGGGAGATCATCACCAATTCTGCTTTCTGACAGGACCTCGACAGAGCTTTAAGACCAGAGAGACAAAAGAGCTGGAAGTCAGAATACAGGAAAAGGAAATTTCATTCAGGTTACCTTTTCCAACAATCACCTGCCCATAGGTTTGTCTTAGCTTATGATATTTGCCAGATTCTACTTCATGACTGAGATATACAAATAACTATTTTTATGAGTCACTTAAGAAAAACTGTGACAGAAGAGAGGTACTTTGACAGTAGTGACTTTTTAAACAAAAATAATATATTTCCAAAGGCATATTTAATATAGGCCCAACTTTGGAAGTCCAGACTCTGAGCAGTTGCTTCAAATGTAATTTTAAAAGGAATTCTGGACTTATACTAATCACTAGCACCATTTATGAAATTTATTTATTATATCGCTTTTAGAAAACTATTGCAGAAGAGAAATTGAAGTGGGAATAGAAAAAACACTAGGGAATTTCATAATGTAGATATTGTGTAATAAAACAGGAAGAAATTATGAAGTTTTTGCTAAGGTTTGTTGATTATCTCATGATAAAGTATAAATAGTTGTTGGAATTAAAATGAGTTACTCATTTTTCTTTTATGAAAAGTAAAGTATTCCATATTTATGTGACCTTTTATGTTATGACAAGTGGCTGTTAAGAGTATGCTACCTAACATATTTGAGAAAAAATATTAATATAATAGTGTCCCCTTATTTGCAGTTTCTCTTTCTGAGGTTTTAGTTATGTGAGATCAATCAAGATCTGAAAATATTAAATGGGAAATTCCGGAAATAAACAATTCATATGTTTTAAATTGTGTACTGTCCTGAGTAGCATGATAAAGTCTCGCACAGTCCTGCTCCATGTCACACAGGATGTGAATCGTTCCTTTACCCAGCATATCCATGCTGTATATGCTCTCCACCTGTTAGTCACTTAGCAGCCATCTCAGTTATCAGATCCACCTTCACAGTATCACAGTGGTATGTTCAAGTAACCCTATTTTATTTAATAATGGTCCCTAAGTAAAATAGTAGCAATGCTGGCATTCAGATATGCCAAAGAGAAGCCATGAAGTAATTACTTGAAATGAAAAGGTATGTATGAATAGTAAATAAAAAACATAGTGTATATAGGGTTAGAAACTATCCATAGTTTCAGGCATTCACTGGGGGTCTCGGAACATATCCCCTGGGGTTTAAGGGAGGACTAGAGTATGTTCCTTCAAAGTAAAGGTGATATTTTACTACTATAAGTGAGAAAGTAACTTGTTCTATAGAGAGGGTAATTTGAAAACTGATGTTTGGAAATGTTCCCATTTTATTAAGTGATAGTTTTAACTCAAAATAAATAAACCTATATAAGATTTTCAAACCTGTGCATGCTAAAAACTCAACAATAAAATGTTCAGTGGATTGAAGCAATTTGTTAAAATTAATGTAATTTCTTATTAGTTTGTGAGAAAAACTGATTAACATTGAGGAGGATGGAAATGTATTAGTCAAATTTTAAGAAAAATAATTTTACTTAATTGGGATGGTTGAGATTTTTTAAATGAGTATTGTGATTTATTAATCACTGCTAAAAATATCCTCCCATTTGACTCTCTGTATTTCCATACAGTATCTTTTCAACTAAGTATGGAAGTAAACTGCACTTAGAATAAGATCCTAAAATTGCTGTATTATAAGGGTTAAGCCAGATTTGTAAAGCATATTTAGTCACATTGATCATGTGGCTCTCAGTCCTATAGTCACCACAATTTAAAATAAAATTATAATGCAAGAGGGCTTTTTTGGCTCCTTTGTCACTCCAATAAATTGAATAAAAATAAATAAAAAATAAAAAATTTTAATTAAAAAAAAAACAAGAGGGCTTGTAAACCAATAATAAAAAATAAAATTTAAATTGTCTTTAAAATTTTATTTTTGTCTCATCTGTTTTTAATTTTCATTTTTGAGTATGCTTTTCAATGTATACATATTCTAATTAGTCATAAAGCAATACATAATACATATTTGGGGTCTATTTTCAAAATATTGATAAGGGTGTATTGTTAGAAAAGTGTAAGATAGTGCAATAAAGAGAGCAGGAAAGAACACAAATACAACCAGCATGAAAGGCAAATGGGAGTCTGAAATTTTCTGCCTGTCAAACCAAAGGCATCGTATTTTTCATAGAAGATTGTGAAAGATGGTGGGCAAAACTCGTGGTATACTCAAAAGAATACTTATCTCTTAAAATGCTTTTTACATATTTTCCTACCAATTAGAATGTGACTACTAGGACTGATTACTCATTATAACCAAAACAATATTGCCGGCAGAACATAGGGAGATTTCGTTAGTCTTCTAACATTACCCTCCTACATGGGATTTAGGTATATTTTAAATTAGAAATATTTCAAGGCAGAGATGTTCACAAAAATTGTATAATTCCCAAATCACAATAACCCCAAATCGTATCTGTCTCTTTCCAATCCTACCCTATCCTATTTTTCCCAATCATATGACAGACTGAGGCAAGGGGGAAATTTTATTTCAAGTAGGCATTTTAAATAAGCCATAACTAAATATCAGTACAATTCTAAGGCACATATCAAAAACCCAAAACATGTGTTCTTTATCTTTTGCAACTCTATTTTTGTTTCTAAGGGAAACACATTTGAGTCTCAGGAATGTTTGTTTAGCAGATATTCTATTGCAATTAACTGAAAGTGAAAGAAACAAAGAGAAATCAATTATAGCTATTTGGTCATTTGGAACCACCCAACATTAACTGTCAGTTAATGGAGGAGGCCAGAAACTTTTCCTTCCTTAGACCTTCGTATAATTAATATGATCATTAATATTATACCTTACAGACAGACATTAATAAATCACCGACAAGAAAGGCACTGCTTAAGATGTATGTGAAATTTAGTTCTTTTCTTTAGCTCAAAAATACTCAACATTTTCAGACTATGTGCCTATAGTTCTACATACATGCAGAGAGAACTCATTCAATGTGTTCACAGCTATAGTCAGAAAGACACTTTTTTAAAACAGAAGAATCAGTTCTTTTAAACATTTGCAGCCTCCACAAAAGATACTGCTGTAGGATATGTAAGGAGGCATTATCTTTTACAGAGCTGTGCATCCCCTATGCACCATCTCCTCTTGTGAGTGTGGAACATCTGTGTTTATTTTGCATGACAAAGTTGTTCCTTGGCTTTGCCAAAATAAGTCTTGATGTGGTAATCTGGGTTTGTGAATTTTCCGAAGGGTGGTGATAAAGCTCAAGTGGTATGACATTGTTTTTGTATATAATGCATATTGCATGAAGTCATCTATATTTAATGACAAGTGTGTTATATTTTTAATCTTTATAGCTTTAATGTGTGTAAGAGGTTTTAATAATTGGTGCTGGGATGATGGTAACTTCCCAGAAATGCTCAGCACAACTGCTGTGTTCTCAGCCTACAGTTTGCACAGGTTGTAAATTATAAAACTTGATTAGTGATAAACTTGGCAATATCTCTTGTCTTTTGAAGATGACAATCTGTAGCATCATGGGTACAAAATATTTTCATTCACACTTTTAAATATTCACCTAAATAGCCTACATGAAAAACTCCAGAAGAAAAACAGTGAGTTATTCAGGGAAATAAAAGTGTTCTCCTAAAGAATTTCTTAACTTTCTAATCTTATTTGCAGAGATATTTAGAATTCTATATATGCAAAAACTAAGCAGGTTAACTTCAGTGATTATCCATTTCTGCTTATAAGAACAGTTTTAAATATAATGGATATAAATTCCATAATGTTTCTTTAGAAAAAGACTTTGTGAGAAAATCACATATATACAATCACCAATAGATTGCAATTATAAATTTCAGAAATCTAACAAATTTAACCACTTTTATTTTCAACAATATCAATTTTTCTTGGTTGAACTTTTTCTGTACTCCTTTTGTCTAGATTGTCTTCTCCTCAGTCCAATAATCAGTCCACTAATGTTGAAAGAGAAGATCAATCAACCAATGAGCATTTACTTCAACCAATGAGCATTTACTGAGTCTTTACCTCAAGGTGGTAAAGAATATCATTGGAAATCCAAGAACTTGTCCATATACTTTACAGCAAAACAACTATCATCCATCCCCACCCTTATTATATTCATCACAGCAGAACACTAAAGATTTAACCTCTGCTGAACCCAAGAACCCTGGACATGAAAGCACCAACCTCTGCTTAGGGTAGAAAGGCTATAGTGAAAACATAGACTTTTGTGAAAGTCTACATATAAAAACTCCAACTTGCCCTACCCCTACAGCCCAACTTCTCAATAAATCCCAAACTGCCAAAACAATCTTGAGGAAAAAAAAATCTAGATGTCTCACATATCCTGTTTTTAAAACATATTATAAAGTTACAGTAATCAAAATTGTATAGTACTGACATATAGATCAATGAAACAGAATAGAGAGCCCTGAAATAAATTCCACGTATATGGCCAAATGATCTTTGACAAGGATACCAAAGCTGCACAATGGGTAAAGGACAGTCTTTTTACCAAATGGTACCATATACAAAAACTAACTAAAAACAAATTAAAGACCTAAATGTAACATCTCAAATTATAAAACTCCTAGAAAAAAACATAGACCTAAATCTTCATGACATTGAATTTGGTTATGATTTCTTCGCTGTGATACCTAAAACACAGTCAATAAAAGTAAGATAGACCAATTAAACTACAATAAACTTAAATACTTCTTCACAACAAAGAAAACAATGAACAGAATGAAAAGGCAACCTATGGAGTGAGATAAAATATTTTCAAGCCATATTTCTGATAAGAAATTAATATCCAGAATATATAAAGAACTCCTACAATTCAACAACAACAAATAACAAATAACTCAATTTTAAAATGGGCAAAGGACTTGAATAGACATTTATTCCAAAAAGATATACAAATGACCAAGAAGCATATGAAAAGGTGCTCAACATCATTAATCAACAGGAAAATGCAAATCAAAACCACAATGAGATATCATCTCACACCTGTTAGAATGTGCGCTATCAAAAAAAAAATCTGGAGGAAAAAAGATGGCGTAGATAATAGAGGTTTCGTTCATCTATCTGGTGACCAAATCAAAGTTGTGATGGAAACAAGGAGCTAAGAGCAAGGAAAAATCTCCTGTGATCTAGATGAACAAGCAATACAACTAGGGAGAAATACAAGATATCACCCTGCAATGGTAGAAGGTAGGACGGGGTGAGGACACAAGGCTGCCCAGTCCTGAGTGGCTGAGTGAGATAGAGGCTACGGCAGAGACAGATGCCTCTTAAACAGGCAATGTCTGCGAGTGGATTTTCATGGTGATGGGCCTGCTCTCCCTGAGTACCAGTGCCAATTTGGCTGCGCACAGGGAACACCAGAGACTTACAAGGAGACATTGTCAGAGTGAGGGCCAAGGTGAGACTTGCTCTGTACAGAAGTACCAGCAGTATCCTTTGTTCCTTGTTGAGCCCTCCTCCTTTCCAGTGCAAGGACACAGCGCTGCCATAGTCTGAACATCACCAAACCAGGTTACTCCACCCAGAGGATTCCATGAAACCCCATTCCCCCAACTCATGGCCCCACCCAAGCCACATCCAGGTATATCCTCAGTGAGTCAGGTGCTCCTTGAAGAACAGAGCCTAGACTTACAGTGGAGGCAGCTGGCCTCAGTTTCTGATGTGGCCTTTTGAGGCAACTATAAGCACTGCACCTGTAGATTGCTTGCTGAATCTTTACAGGTAGCCACAGAGGGGCAGAGGCTTGGGCTAAATTTGGCCGAAAACTGAATCCCCCTCAGGACTGTGCCACTGGACACCTGCTTCACAAATCCACACTACTCAGACTGGGAGACTTAAGAGCTCTTATGACATAGAAACAGACATGGAAAGGCAGCCAAGATGAGAAGACAAAAAAGTAGAAACCATATGAGAGAAGAGAACAGAGATCCAGAAACAATGGAGTCAAGAAATCTAACAGATTACTTGAGTTCAAAACACTGGTTATAAAGATGCTCAATGAACTTTTGGGAAGTACAGATAAATTCAGTGAGAACTTCAACAAAGAGATAAAAAACATAAAAATGGAAATGGAAATTATAAAAGGGAACCAGTCTGAAATGAAGAACACATTATCTGAGATGAGAAGTATAGGAAATAGAATAAACAAAGGAATAAACAAAGTGAATAAAGAAAAGGGTTAAATGACCTATCTAGAGGATGAGAAAGCCAAGGACACTCAATCAGAATGGCAAGAAAAAAGATGCTAACGCTATAAAAATAATTTAGGGAACATATGGGACACTATTAAAGATCAAAATATGTTTCATCGGTGTATCTGAGGAAAATCAAGATGTTGAGCAGATATTTGAAGAAATAATAATGGAAAGCTTCCCTATCCTGGTGAAGGAAATGCACATAAAACCCCAGGAAGCTCAGAGAATCCCAAAAACCAGAGATCCAAAGAGACCCACACCAAGACACATAATAATTAAAATGACAAAGGTTAAATATAGAAAAATCTTAAAAGCAGCAAGAGAAAAACTAATGATTACATATAAGGGAACACCCATAAGACTGGCAGCTGATTTCTCAAAAGAAACTATGCAGGACAGAAGGGCTTGGCAAAAAATATTGAACAGAATGAAAACCCAGTATCTACAACCAAGAATAATTTATCCAGTAAAGCTATCATTAGAGTTGAAGGGCAGATAAAGAGCTTCCCAGACAAAAATAAGTTAAAGAAACTCATCACAGGAAATGTTGAAGGGACTTCTTTAAGAAGAAAAAACATGCAACAAAAACAGGAATAAAGAATGGTAACAACTACATTCCTATCAATAAGTACCTCAAGTGGAAAAGAATTAAGCACTCCAATCAAAAGAGTGGATGAACGGATAAGAAAACAAGATCCCTACATACTGCCTACAAGAGACTCACTTCAGATTAAAAGACACACCTAGACTAAAAGAAAGGGTACGAAAAAAGATATTGCTTTGATGAACCCAGAAGATATTTAAGTCAGAGATAGAGAAATATTATATGATTTAACTTATTTGTGAAATCTAAGGAGTAAAAAGAACAAACTAATCAAAAACAGACTCACAAATATAGTGGACAATTTGGTGATAGATGAGGGGAGAGGGTTTAGAGGGCTGGGAGAATGGGGTGAAAGGTTAATAAAGTACAAATTAGTAGCTGATGGATGGTCATAAGCACGGCATAGGGAATGCAGTTAGCATTAATATATTGGCTAGGTGAAGGGTCAGGGGAGAGAGGGAACAATTGGAGGGATCATTTTATGAACTATATAGGTGTCTAACCAATGTACCATATGCTTGAAACTAATTAAAATAAATAAATTAAAACAAAACAAAACAAAACATGAATGTGTGTGAGGATGTGTAGAAACTGCAACCCTTGTGCACTGTTGGTGAAGCTGTAAAATGGTGCAGCTACTATGAAAAAAAATAAGAATTAATAATACAATTAAAATTGATAAATTGGACTTCATCAAAATTAATGATATAATTAATTTTGTCATAATTTAGGAAATAACAAGGCAAACCACACTTTGGGGAAAATATTTGCATTAAATATGTGTAACAAAAATATATATTAAAACTATATACATAACTATTATAATTCAAAAATAAGAAGGAAACCCCCAATAAAATATGGGCAAAGAACTTCAGATATTTCACAACAAAAAATATATGAATGACCAATAAATACATAAATAGATGCTCAAAATTATTGCTCTTCAGGAAAATGTAAATTAAAACTATAATGAGATATGACTACACACTAAAATTAATGGTAAAATTAAAAATACTGACAAAAATAAGTGTTAGTGAAAATGTAAATCTAGAACTCTCATACACTATTATGAGATCATGAATGGTTCAATATTGAAAAATGTTTTGGCAGTTTCTTATCAAGTTAAACATACACCTAACTCATTTCACTACAAAGATAAAGGAAAATATGTTCACACAAACACTCATGCACAAATACTTATAGGGGATTTAGTCCTAAAAGCCAAACACTGGGAAAAAAACTCAAGTATCCATCAAAGAAAATAGATTTAAAAAATTGTGACATATCTAATACAATGGAATGCTAATAAGTGCTGATACATACAATGAATCTCAAGATTATTCTGCTGAACTAAAGAAGCCATACTTAAAGAAGAATGTACTATATATGAAGTTCTAAACAGTAACACTAATTTATGTAAATTTATGTTAATAAAATTACATCAGTGCCTTGGGTCAGAGTGAGTAGAAAGAAAAGAGCAAAAGAGAACTTTCTGGGGTGATAGTAATGTCAATCTCTTGATTAGAGTGGTGATTACATGGTTGCGCATATTTACCTTAGCTCATTAAACAGTTTATCTTGCAATGTGATAAATTAAAGCTCAGTAAATTCGATTTACAGAAAATAGTGGTATCATCTTTGTTATTTAGAAGTATTGAGGTAAATGACTAAAAATCACAGATAAAAGAGTTGAAAAGGTTATATATCTGGTGTGTGAAACTTCAGATTTAATGTAAGTGATTGCTGTTTTTAATTTTATATTTTGTTCAACTATTTTAAGTTTTAAATGAGGTACATATATTACTCTAAATGAGTAAGTAAAATAACTAAATTAATTAATTTGACTATTAAGACTGATTAATTATTAATTTTCAGTTCTCTAAATCATATAGGTTTGTGCTCTAACTCTATCTCTGCTACTAAGCTCTTTGATCTTGGAAAAAATAGTTCACCTCTCTAAGCCTCAGTTTTTTTTTTCACATGATTGAAGATAAAAATGTCAGCAGTCTCACAAACTTGTTCTGAAGTCTGCAACCTACATTCTTTGTGAAACACTTAACTACAATGCCTGGTAAATAATAGGTATTACATTTTAACCATTAATATTATTAAATCTCTAGCCTTCTCACCTCACAAATTCCTTGATCAATTGCAATAGTCCTTTCAATTTCTCCCTTCTTACTCCTTATGTCTTTCCAAATTATTAGGATAGAATATTTTCTCTATTCAGACAAGTCCCAAAGTGGCCATATTCTTAGATCATTCATTAATGTAAGAACAAGTATATCAAATATAGCTAACTATCCACCTTTTGTTCTGTTTTGTTGTTGTTGTTGTTCATATTATTAAAAATTTAGGTTATTTGAAAAAATTGTTACATAAAAATTGTTTGTGGTGGTGGTTGTGTTTTCTTGAATAAGATTAAATACGTATTCCCTATGCCTTGAATACCAAGACATTGAAATTAGTTTTCTATGTGAAATAATTTGCCTGGGTTTCATCTAGATTTCAGTATAAGCAGGATAAATTTTACCTAATTATACTGATGGAGAAGGTAAGCTTTTTATTCCATAACAAAGAAGATATACTCAACCCAAGATATTAAATTTGAGATAATCCATTGATTCTCATAATTTAAATATATTTCTTTATATTCAAAAGTGTTTATTTCTCATTTCTAATAACTTAAAGTATTTCTGTTTTCTTGGTATAAAACAATAACTACCTCTTTGGAACAGTGTCAACTAATAAAAGTGATAGCAAGGATCTTTGTTTTTCTTTCTTACATTCAAGATATTTAGCCAAATTAATAATAGCATAGGAAATAGAATATATAAACAATTTTTTACTGTATTTTTATCACAGTTTTGAGCAAATTCATTATCAAGTCACATTCTAGGGTTATTAAGATAGGATAACAAAGTGGTTTTATTTATATCTTATACTAACAGAATATGATCATAAAGCAGAACAATTGATAGAATGGAAGTGAAATAAGGGGACAGAATTATTACAGATTAAATTATTAGCCTCTACATGAGAAGATAGAAATATGATTCACAAAAAGTTAAAAATATTTATTCTCATTAATAAAGAATTGCTATGAAAATAATGAGAGATTTTCTACATAAAACTGGCAAAGATAAAAAATATATATAATATTTAAACTGGCAAGGGTGCAATAAGATACACCTATCATAAAATGCCATTGATTAATAATTGGTTATCCTATTTGAAAATCATTTTCAAAATGTGCATTGGGAATAATTTTGTATACACAGCTAGAGTAGGTAGTAGACCAAATTGTCAAGAAATTTTATCTTTGTAGCAGTCCCTCAACATCTGTCTTTCAAGTCCAGTGAAGCTGTTTCACTTCCCTTATGATTTTACTGACTCTGTGTTCTATTCTGCCTCTCAATTTAAGGAACCCCTTTGAAATTAAGGAATTTCTTAATAGTTAATTAATACTTCAGAGCAAATTTATACCCAATAACATTAGTTTAAACAAGATATTTTTGTGCATTAAAATGATATATGTGTTAATATTTGGGAATGATGAGAGTTGGTTTTATTTTGGAAACAAGGAGCCATATATTTATCTTACTCCTGGAGTCGGGCTAAAGTATAGAGACAGAATTTTCAACACAGCATTCTTTCTGTATGAATGTAGTGTGTTTGTGGGTTCCAGTTGGTCAAGAGTCAAGTGGAAAATATAAAATGAGTCTCTGCTACCCTATCTCTTTTTAAACTATTAATTTAACTCTCAAAGTTATAGGCTTCATGAGAAGCATTTCCCTAAGGCAAGGTTCCTCGAACTATGTTTCTTAGAACAAAGACAGTGGAAAACTGTTAAAAGGTGTTTTGTGGAGAAAAGAAGTGAATTACATTTGGAAAGAAATAAGCTCAATAAAATAAATAGATAAATAATCTCTATTATATTTCACAAGACATAATTGAATATTTTATATATGAATATACATTGTGAAGCTTTCAGAAATATAAAGTTTTTCTGAAGAAGACTACATCTTGGTACTTATTTATTTATTTATTTATTGAGAAAAATATATTCTGTCAAAGGCAAGTTAGGTGGCACTTCTTCCTAGATGTCTTTGCAAGTGGACTTACTCAGATCATAATACCCTCTTATGAATGGTGATTTAAGGGCAACTGCCATAACCTTTACCCTCTCCTCACTTGATTTCACAAAAAAATAAATTAGTAAAATAATTTCATAGACCACCTCTGAAAAGTATGAGACTCCTGATCTGATCTAGAATTAAAACAGTTTCTAATGTTTTAGAACCTTTCTGTTACTCCATTTGACAGTATATATACTTAAAAAAAAATGTCCCTCAGGGATTCCTTTCTCACAAGAAACTTGGAAAGGCAGTGTGTGATGATTTGTAAATGGAAAGAGATCTGTAAGAAGATGCACTGAGACAATGATTTTAAAATCATTCTCAAAACACTTTTTAAGAAACAGGAACTTTCTGACACCTGTCTGGAATTTAACTTAGTGGGCTCTGGTAACTGAGAGAACATTGTAAACATAATCAAGCCCTTATACTTTTAGTAGTTGCATTGTCCAATTATTTCTCCCAGCATTTTAGATCACACACCATCCAACAAGCACAAATCAGAATGTCCAAAACAAATGTGTGATGTTGAATGAAGCAGACAAGACAGGGGAAATTCTTTACTCAGAAGTAAACCACAGAGCTGATTGTGAAGCCATGAGAATTACATAAATTACATAGAACTAAGATTTAAAGTGTGAAGCATGCATACCTAGAAACACAAATAAAACAATGAGACTGGAATGCCCACAGAGGTTCCCCCTACTGAATGAGATCTCAGTGAAAGGTAAAAGAATGAAACAAAATATTTTTTTAAATGAACATTATTGAAATTACAAGAGAAGTGAAGAAACTTTTTTTTTATTTGAAAATTCCTCTTACTATTCTGGGAGCTGCTATAGGGTAGGAGAGTTGTTGGCCAACTTACCCATTGCTGAATCCCTAGTTCCTAGCACATTGCCCCCAAATAAACCAAGGTCTCAATTTATCTGGGGTGTAAAATAACTAACCCTGAGGTGTAGTATGAAAGGAGTGGCAGGAGCCATTGATTTCTTTAAACATGGAACTTGAAGTGGGCACTGGTGCGGCTGGGTGCAGCACCATGTCGCCAAGGCAGAGCTACTGCAACTCCGGGTGTGGTGGACTCTACGGTAGGGTCTGGAAGATGGCTGATGTTGCGGTGCAGTCCTGGCTGTTGTGCTGGCAGCCCAGCTTCCATGTAGCGAGTGTACCAGTGCACCGAACCACTGACTTAAGCTCAGGCTCTGGTGACCAGTCAGTTGAAGTCCCAGAACCGCCTGGCACAGAGCATCATGTGTTGTAATGATAAAGCCAAAGCTTTGATGCGGAGAGTAAAGAGCTCCGGTTGAAGTGGCAGCTGGGAAGTTGTGTGACTGTGTGTGGCTGACTACATGAACCTCATTCCAACCATGATCGAGAAGATGGGGGAGTATCTCTCATCCATTCAAAATAGAAGTCTTTGTCATTGGTCATCACGGCTGAGGGCAGGAATCTATTTTTAAAAAGAATGAGAATTTAGGTCTTTTAAGTGAAGTTTATGAATAAAGGATGACAGCAAGTCTAAGGCATATGTCACTTTCCTCTGGACACTGGTTTCTTTATGTTTTAATTCTAGAAAATGGCCCTGAAATCTGGGTCCGAGTTTTTGAGAGCCTAAATTTCTTGGGGTAAGTGCTTACCCTGACAGTAGGCATCTGCATCACACCAAGCCAGAGCCCTCTGAAGTACCAGATTCTTCATAGGACACAGTTACCAGCAAGCTGATAGGTTCCTCTAACCTGCCAGCAATCCCATGGAGTGTGAGGAGGGTGTTTCTGTTCATTAAAAACCCCCTATTAACCAGAAGCATCAGCACACCATTTTTTATAAGCTATAAAACAAAGTCCATGAGGTCACTAATTCAGAAGGGGGGAGCGGGTGGTTCTGGGTCTTTTGTTTTACTTGGTTTTGTTTTATATGCAAGGGTATGAAGTTGATTTAAGATGTGGAGTTGGGAGAAAGAGTTTGGATGATAACTTTGAATTGTTCCTTTGGATATCCATTTTCTGGACATCATGATGTAGATGTGCATGTCTTAAAATTCTCACACATTATATCTTGCAGCCTGGAAATCCTCCAAAAGCATGAGGTGATGTCATACTGGGTATGTAAAGCAGAGCTTCCTCTCACTGGCTGTCATTATGGGTCCTGAGGCTCTCTGCAGCAGAGTGACAAGATAATCTTGCAGTGACACTCCCCCTTGAAGGGAAAGAGGGTTTTGATTGTATACCAGTGTATACACTGGTATATACACTGGTTTTGTATATAGCAGTGTTGGGAATGAATAGTGAAAGAAGAACTGTTGGTTGCTTAATTAAGAGAGTTATAAAGTACAAGATTTAGGAAAAACCTGGTTCTCAGGAATGGAAACCTAAATCCAGTGTTGCTTACTAAACCCCCTAAAATAAAAGAGCCCTACTGAGACTACCTTGAGAACAGGAAGATCAAGGGAGAAAAAGTAAAAGACTAAGGGGTGAGCTATAACTTCTTTGGAGCAAAAGAGGGGCAGCCCCCCATTACCAAATGCCACTTTTGTCTGTGGTCTTTGCAACATGCAGTATTCCTGTCTCAGCTCTAGCATCTTAACATTTTGATAAGAACCTTGTTATCTTTTTACTATCTTGTTACTTGAAATGGTAATATAGACTGTTTGGGCTGTGATATATTTTCCTAGTGGGTTTGATTTAAGAAAATAAATATGGTTTAGTTTTTCCTCAAAAAAGAAAAATAGACCTAAGGCTATCATTGAGGCAACCATGTAACAAATTATAATAACATGTTTGCTAAAATTGATTGAAAGTAAAAGTTCTCAGAGCAAATCAATTAACAAAAGTTGGGAAACAGAAGAAAGAGGGAGAAAGTAAAAATGTCTGTAACTTGCAAATTTACTCATATTTCATGGTGGGTATTCATTAGATACTGCTTCATTTCTGAAGATGAAAGATTTAGAAATATAAGTTTTGTTATTATTTTTTAAGTTTATAAAAGTAGCAATTAGTAGAAATAAAAACAGAACTGTATCTTTTTCTAATTACTCAAAATAACTAAGCAAAGATAATAAATTAGAGAAACAAACATACACACAACATTAAATATAACAACAGATGTAAATTGGAACTACCATTATAATGATTCATCTACATGTAATAAATTCATAAATTAAATGGAAGGAACTCCTGGATTTATGGGTTAAAATACTAGACAATAAAATCTCATTGTAACTACAGACTTACATAAATGAAGTTGACTCAAAATAATTCATGGTATGAAATAATTAATAGTATAAAAGAAAATGCCAGAAAAAGAAAATAAAGGTTGCAATATAGATAGCTGACAAAGATAACTTTATGTAAATATGATAGAGTTTTTTTTCAGTAATTAGGAACAGGATGCATAACAAAAATATAAGGAAACTATTCAATGAATTGCTTAATATTTAAATTGTGTAAGATATAAGTATCAATTAACAGAAGCACTCTTTCCAATTCTTTTCTCCTTCTCCATGAAATCAAAATATAGGCTATACATTACATAAATAACTATTAGTGCTAAGGAAACAATCTATAGCTTTCAGCATATTATCAAAGTGCCCAAAACAAGGTTAAAATTACTATTCACGGAAGCCTTTATTTTGTTTTATGGCAGTACTTGTCTAGCTTTTTCACTATAAACAACTACAAAACTATACTATACATGAAGTCATTGTTTTCAGGTATTCAACAATACCTGACTGTACAAGACTATGATCCCTGAGAAAAGGGACACTCGTAAGTTGAGTCCCATATTCACTCTGACATCTGTATGTAGGTAATTTTCCTACCATGGCATAGGACTGTGGAGCCAATGGCCTGACAAGGTAAGAAGGCGAAAATCACACTTTGGTGCTGAGGACATGATTAGACTCAGCAGGGCACCTGGTAGAAAGGTAACTTCACAGGATGGGGGTGGGGAACCCCATAGGCTGGGTAGGACTTTTTATAGCCTTTGGCCAAGAGGTAGACTTCACATGCACAGGGCAAGACTGCACAAAGTTTACCAAGAAGCAGCCACTATGGGGTTGGAAATAGAATAAGAATACTGAAATAAAGCAATGCTGCTGAGTTTTAAAGTCACATTCTAGCCAAAGTGAAAAGACTTTGTTAAAACCCCAAAGTATCCAGCTAAGATTCCAGAAAAGCCAAGATTTAGGAGTAAAAGCCATAGTCTCCCAGAACAAAACCTACTCTAGACCCACCATAACAAATCCGAACCCTGACAAGATCTTCAAGGAAGACAAAGTTTGAAGTTTGAACCCTGCCAAGTTATGAGTTTGGTTAATATGATGGGTTTTCCACAACTCATCCCTAACAAAACATGACAAATTCTATGGAAATAATTACATTAACTCATACCATAACAAATACTGTTTTCTGAAGCATTTAATTTTAACTCTCTTCTTTCCACCTACAGAAGCTATATAAAGATCATCTGGAGTTCACACTGTGACTCAGCCCTTCGGGTTAGTTAACAAGGTGAGGAGATCATCTCCCAAAGAGCCTTCACAAGATATTAATCTCTGGAATAGACAAAAGGGCCTTTTAGAGTGCATTATGACAATTAATTCATCTGATATGCTACAGTCATGATCTTACTGCAAGGTAGACTCAAAAAAATTTGAAAAGTATTTGTGATATTAACTAGAGACACAATTATTATTCAGCTCTATGAATAGAAATATTTGGCATATATTGATGACCTCTATGAATAGAAATATTTGGCATATATTGAAGACAATCTGAATATTCCGATTCAGTGATCTGAATATTCCCTATAGCTCGACTGAAGTTTAGACAGTTTTTTTCTTGACTATAGGCCCCTGATCTTTTCTTAAAGGATTTACATTTGAAAATTGATAATTGTAGATATTTTTTTCTCCTTCCTTTTGTTTCTGCTCCTTGAGATGTAAACCTTCTCCCAATCTCTTGACAGTTTTAAAACCCAGGAATGTCTTCCTCAAAGACCTGAAAGACATCTCTATGAATTTTAATTAAGAAAGACAGTGCTGCTATCTTCTAGTCTCTTTGGGAGAGTAGGAGCCTAACTTTCATTAACAAACACAGATCACATAATCTCACTGACCGTTCTCCTCTTTAACATCCTTCTGGACTTTTCCACTAGTAAACTCCAGTGTTTAAAACTCTCCCTCCTTTTGTGCCATTTTCAAGGAGTTGAGATCAATCTCTTCTTCCTAATACAATAGTCTTGAATAAAGCCTTCCTTGCCTGTTTAACTTGTCTGGTGCAAGTTTTCTTTGTCAGTTCTCTCTTTGCTTTCATATCCTGGGATCTAGTTGTTTATTTTTGTCAGTAATTAGCAACTTTTGCTATTCATCAAAACATTTTATACCTAACATATTAGTAACACAGGTTCTAATAAAATTAAGTTGTATGTATCCCAAATAAGAAGAAATGGAACAGATAAGATTCACTCATGTACTAAGATGTGGTGGTAAAATATTCTGGAAGAAAGAATATGATGGAGCCCTTAAGTCCAGAGAGGCTATGTTTGGAGCCCCAGAGTTCTGAGTGTTGTAAAATATATGAATGTTCCCAGTATGAGAACATTCATGTCAGGCTGACTTATTGAGTGTAGCACTGAATTGCAGGTTTAGTTTTAGGTGGACTTTGGAAATTTTTGCTATTGGATTGTAGAATAAAATAAAAAACATTATGTTTCCATTCAGGAGGGTTTTAAAGGCTTCCATGTAAAACAGTGCATAACTTAGTTGATAGAGAACATATGGTTTTGAGTCAGACTAAATGGGATTTGACTGCCAGTTTTGCCACTTATTACCTAAATAATTTTTTTAAAATTGCTTAACTTTTCTGTATCTCAATTTCCTTATCATTAAAATGGGATGATAATAACCACCTCAGAAAGTTGTTTTGATGATTACATGAGAAAATGCAAGCAAATGGCTTGTAATAAGTCCCAAATAAATAAATAATAAATTTAAATATTTTCTCAGTGACTTTGACCCAACTTTGGCCTGGTGAGATATAGGATTTAATTTTAAATTCTGTTCTCAAAGATTTTCTAGGATTTCTGGGAGATAAGTCAAATATAAATATCAGAAATTCATTTATCAATTCAACAAATTTTTACTGAGCACCTAATACTTCACAAGCATTCTTCTAAGCTGTGGTGATATAGCAGTGATCCCTACAGACAAGATCCCTGACTGAATGAACCTTATAGTCTAGTTGGGGTGTGGGGAGACGGACAATATACAAGTGTATAAGTAAATGTTTAATTTCTGGTAGTGATAAATGCTATAAGTAAAAATATATTAGGCAAAAGAGACAGAGATGGTAATTAGGGAAAGAATGTTTAAAAGGGGTGGTCAAAGAATGCCCCTCTGAAAGATATGTGAGGAGAGATCTAAACAAAGCGAGGGAACAAACTATACAAAGGTCTATGGGGAAGAACATTCCATTCAGAGAGAATATTTAGGGTAAATACTCTGAAGTAGGAACAAGCAGTCAGTGGAGAAGTCCATTCTTTCTCATTTAGAAAGAAACTCTTAATTGCATGAAATAGTATTTATGAAATAATCTAAAACTTGCTACATACAACATTTATTAGTTCAGCAGAAATTTTTATGAGTAGTTGTGCTAGATCATGAAAATACGTTTAAAATATCTGACTTAGCCTTTGTTTTCATAAAGCCTATCATCTAGTATTGTGTTTGCATCATCATTAACCTCTACAGTGTATTTTTACTAGATTTGGACTGATTTATAGGCATTGCATGGAATTTCATTTATTCTATCTGATAAAAAAAGAAAGAAAATTGTAGATTGAAGTGCCATGACCAAGATCATATAATTAGAGCGAGAAGTTCATAAGATGTTCTAAAAAATAATCATGGTTTTCAAGTATCAAGTTTTTAAGATAAGCCTCCAAGTTAGTTTTGAATATTTTACAGTAAGGAAAAGTGTTAGAAAGTAAGTACAATGTAGTAGGCAATATAAAAATCATGGCCGAATGAGAACTTAAGCAAATGATAGCCTTCTCTGGTTGCTATATTTTTATGTTTGATTTTATGGAGTATTTTAAATATTTTTATGTTCTTTATGTGTAGTTTATAACTGAGTAAAAAAGATTTACAGAAAAAGAAATAAAAATTATTGAAAAGGCATAATCAAAAAGGAAAAACAATATTATTTTTAGTATTATTTAAAAATAATATAATATACATTTTATGTAATTTAATATATTTGTGATTTAAGATAAAGCCAATGCAACCCAAATACAGGAGGGTATTATAAACATATTTAAGGCCAGAAATCCTGGCAGCTATAAACACTTAAGGAAATAATTTAATGACTGGAAGATCTATAGGGGTAGACCCCAGAATCTTTAATAGAGGTCATCATTCATTCAACAAATATTTATTGAGTAAGCCAAACAGTAGATGAAAACTAAATATCTGTACAACCCTATCTATAACACATCTATCTACATATATTATTTTATTTAACACTTGTTACAGTCCTATGAAGTATATATTCTTATGAGGAATACAGAAATTCAAAGTGGTTAATGTAAGTGGCCTCGCTCATACTGTTAGTAAGTAGAAATGCTAAACTGGAAACCCAGGTTTTTTGACAACACATTCCCTGATCTTTCCACTATACTTATTCATCTGTACAAGGTTGAATACAAGAATGCAATGGCATTCTTCTTTCCAGGGCCTTTATTTTCTTTGATTAAGAGTCATTTTTACCATAAAATGAAAAGGCTGAAAATTGTATAAAATGTTATTAAAACCAAGTAAGAAGTGATATGCATGTGGATGAGGAAAAAAAATAGATGGAAAATAGGAGAGATAGAACTAATTTGAATGAAAAGTTTTCATAGTGAAATAAGAGTCTAGAAGAGAGGAGAGTGAACGTGGTAACAGGGCAGCAAAAGATGCACGCACACACTCCAGGGAAATTTTTTTTTGTTGCTGTATTTTTCAAGTAGCTTTGGTGCTTATTATACTAGTTTCTAAATATATTACTCAAGGAAAAGCATAATAATCACAGTTAATTCTTATTGTTTACCCAACCAACATCCATTTCCCCTAAAATTTGTAATATCATCTTTAATCCATTCCCATAGCTTCAGTTAGCACATCTAAGTTGTTTGCTTCCTAATTTTTATCTCCAGACCAAACTGCTCCCAAGAGAGTACTGATGCCTACTGAAATAAATCAACTTGGATGATGCCACCAAGTATCTTAAATTCAACCTGTCCGAAACCAAATTTATAACCTACAAGAAAACATCTTATTCCTCTTTCTGCCTCCTCCTATATATTTTATCTCTTTAAGACTAGAAAAGCTATCTTTTTACCCAAGACTAGCAAATTCAACCCTTGTACAGCTCATTATATTCCTCATCTTCTGTATCCATTCACTAATACCTGCCTTTACATTTCACTAATAATTCATGAATTTATTCTCATGGCCTTGGTAATTTCATCATTATCTCCTGAATTTCCATAAGAGCCTAGTTTTTCTCTCTGCTTTTTGTGTCTTTCCTTTCCATTCCAGTCTTTACACTGTCAGTAGAGGCAACTGTCTCTAAAGCACAAATTTAGCCATGTAATTTTTTTGAAAAAGATTATTGTGGGATCTGCAAGATCAAACCCAAATATGTTAGCATGGCTTTCAATGCTCTCAAGAAACTATATTCAACATTTCTCACCATACTCAGCTACTTTTATTCTTAACCAAGCCCAATTTACTTTCTTTTTGCTTAATTTTTTTCAAAGACTTATCAAGGCCCAGAATTGTCCTATTTATGTGTTATTGTTGGTCTCCTTCTCAACTAGAAAGTAGGTTTTCTAAAGGCAATAACTCTACTCACTTTGTTTACTATGTAATCTACAGTGCATAGAACAATGTCTGACATCTAACAGGTGCTCAAAAGGTATTTGTTGATTATCTGACTGACCAACCCAGACAATTGCCTTTAAAGTCCAAATTCATAATATCTATTATGTATTATTAGATGCAATAAATTGGCAATCATTTCTTCATCTTTCACTTTCAGTAGTAAAATTTAAAAATTGATATAATGGGGAAAAATACAGGTCTGTGTATCAGAAAGACTCAGGTTTGAATTCTGGCTCTACTTTGACTCAGTTACTTCATTCAGAAAATGAGAAAATACTTTTTACTTAATGTTGTTATTTTATATCATGTGTGACACATGATTTACACTGCAAATATTTTCTCCCTCCTTTTTTTCTCCCATCTCCTACTCCTCTTCTTTGATATAGAACCTGTTTTCATAAGATAAAGCTTCTAGTTTTCAGTAAGAGAGAAAAAGAAAAGAGGAATATTTCCAAATATTATTTTAAAACTATCCCCCTTACAGCTTGAAATTCACAGTGTCTGATTTGGAAAGGGATCTTAGGGTCCATCTGGTCTCCTCTAAGATGTGTCAATTTCCTCTATATAGTCATCTCCCCTTATCTACAATTTTGTTTTCTGAGGTTTGTTACCCATGGTCAACTGCAGTCTAAAAATATTAAATAAAAAATTCCAGAAATAAATAATTTATAAGTTGTAAATTGTGTGTCCTTCTGAGTAGCTTGATGAAATCTTGTGCCATCCCTCTCTATTCTACCCAGAGTGTGAATCACACTTTGTCCACCATATCCACACTTTATATGCATCCTGCTCATTAGTCATTTAGTAGCCATCTCAGTTATCAGATTGACTGTTGTATTATCGCAGTGTTTGTGTTCAAGGAACCCTTACTTAACTTAATAATGGCCCCAAAGCACAAGAGAGTGATGCTGGCATTTTGGTTATGCCAAAGAGAAGCCATAAAGTGAAAGTGAAAAGGTATATATGTGTAAAAAAACATAATATATATATATATATATATATATATAGGGTTCGGTACTATCCATTCAGGCATCCAGTGGGGGTCTGGGAACATATCCCCTGGGGACAAGGGTACACTACTGTATTTTCTCAGCCATGTGAGTGTCCAGTGTAAGTTTAAATAGCTTAGCAAGAAAAATTCTACCTCCTATTACTGTTTAGCTATCAAAAATCACATCATAAATGATATATCAATACCATCTAAAATTGTAGCATCAGCTAATATTAAAGATAGTTTTGATAGTACAATAAATTAATTAAATTATTTTTAGTGAGTCTATTTGAACTTCAAGTTTCCTGTAATTTCTTTATCAAGGCCTCTAAAGTTGTATTTTTATTGCTATTTTAAAAATAAATTCCTATAACATCAAACCTATAAAAGGTTCATCATAGACCAAATATCTCTCTAACCTTTTAAGCTTTCACAGTAAAAACTGTCTTTTTTATTTATATAAGTTTGGGAAAGATACAAATGTAATCGCAACCCCCAAGGCAAAATTTTATGGCAGTTTTCAGAACTCTTCACTGTAAAAACTACTCATACCCACAAACATAAAAGTTTCCAATAAAATTTGCTTTAGATACTAGCAATAAAACATTCTTTGCTTGCCTCTTAACTCCAAATTTTGGAGCCACAGCTGTCTAAATGCAAAAGATATATTCCAAATCTCCCAGCCACACATTCCCTAAACTTTTAATCTCCTCCAATTGAAAAATACTATTGCTATTTATTAAAAATCATTAATATTTTATATTTAAGGAATGTGTGTTAATGAGAATAAAAGAAAGAAATAGGTCACAGTAAAGAAATCACAGAAAGAGAATTACATAAATCACTAAAGCACCTTTAAGTAACTATTTTTAAAAATAAAGTCCTCATGTTTTCACTTAAAATGTAATTTTTATGCTCCAGGACATGTTTCATAATAAGAATTTAAATAATAAGGGAGAAACATGTACCTATAGCATACAAGTGATGCATATTGTAAAGTCTTCTGAGGTTATATGTACGTTCTCTTATAAAGGGCATGGAAAGCTGATTTCCACTCCAATTCTAACCTTCCCATGCCACAGGGAGCTTACTAATGGCCTCTGCACCAAGAAGCACCTGGAAGCATCTCAGCTCTAAACGCCAGTAATTTTACCAAAGTGTTCCTTTCTGGCTTGAGACCTTGAAGTCAGTTAATTCCATCCATTGCTCTGATCTCTGTTTCTCAGACATACCACACAAAATATAAACCAGGCTCCATCCTTCAACATTAACATATTGTTCACTGTGTAGATGGCACTTAGTGGTATATCATCAAGGATCTGAGCTCATTGAGCATCTTACATACAAGCGTGTTACTCTGCTTTAGAGAGGAAGCATTGTGTGGAGATGTGCAAAGGCTTCGGCACTAGACACATTTATATTTGAACCTTAACACTGACATTTTCTAGTTGTATTAGCCTGGCAAGTTAAGAAACTGTCCCAAATGACAATTCCCTCACCTATAAAAATGGGGTGATTTTCCAAGTTTTGATCTTCTTTCTGACTCACTATTCCCTTACTGATCTCCATGCAAACTCTTTCAATTTTATATTTAATTTCTCTTTAAATAAATCCCATGAACACTGAGACAAGAAATTATGCATAACTAACTCACCATGGTACCAACAGAGATTAGTAAGAAAATGGGAGAATGATGAAGGCAAGTAAGGATCCCCTTTCAGACAAAGATTTGGCTTCACTTAATCCTACAGAAGAATTCTAGAGCTTAAATTACATCTACACATTTGTCCCATTTATAAGGTTTCCAGATAAAATACAAGACACGGATTAAATTTGAATTTTAGATAAACAATACAATTTTTTTTGTTCTAGTATAAGTGTGTCTCAAATATAGCATAGGATAAATTTATACTAAAATAAAAATTTGTTGTTAATCTGAAGTTCAAATTTCATTGACCATCTTGTATTTGTATTAGTAAATCTGAAAATACTACAAAGGACAGGTTGCTGGAATGTCAAATCCATTAGAGTTGTAAGGGTGAGACCTTAGGATGGGGCTGGGGAGTGATGGATTTGCAGAATCAGTAAAAAGGATTGAATAGGATCTGAATAAATCACCAACAGTGTCTGCTAGCATCCTCATTTTCTCCACACAAAGCTCTTTCCCCTTTCTGGAAACTTGGCCCATCCCTAAACACACACTTCTTTGCAGTTCTCACAATGCAGCCTGCTTTTTCTCTCGCTTTGACAAAACTGGCTTTCTATAGTACTTCACAATGGCTTCCAGATCACAAACCCACATTGTTCTGATTCAATAGAGCTTACATCTTTTGTTTGTTTGTTTGTTTGTTTGTTTGTTTGTTTGTTTTAATCTTTGACTACCTGGCTATTGCCTTCTGGCCCCCTGCAACTTTGTCTACCTTTATGGTACTCTTGGCCAATTCACTGATAACTGGCATCTGGGTCACAGATTTCCACTATCCCCAAATGCAGTCACCATTTTGGTCACTCTTTCTCAATTAAGTAGTCTTGAGGTTCTGTTATCTATTCTCCATTTCCACAGCACATTCTCTTGATTTCTCCCTGAACTAATCATTTCTGAAAACTTTTCCACCCCTTGAAAGCTTACTTAACTAGCCCACTTTGAAAATACCCTTATCTAGTGTTTACTTTGTTACTTCTATTACATTAGGCCTTAGACTTAATAGAGACATCCTCCTAATGCATCAACTCTTCTTGAATTTACTTCCTTTTCTCATCAGTCACCCATTTCATCCATGTATAAACATTTATAAACATGCTCACTAGCCTCATCCCCTTTTCACTCTACTATACTCACTGAAATCCTTTAACCCTTGTTGATGCAAACACCTCCTTCTGCACCTTTCCTGCATTTTATTAAAAGATTACCATGATATTGAGATATTGGGCTAGCAAAATTTTCTTTAATGCTAGGAACAAATTTAAAACATACTGAAATTAACTTCATGATATATTACTATAACATATTCCCAGTGGATAGTGTTTTAAATGCAAAGATGCTGTGATACATTGCAAGTTTCCTTTAAGAGTCATTAGGCATTTAATATGAAGAATATTAGCTTGAGTAGAATAGAAGCTTGAGGCTATGTATTTAGTAATTTCTCATACTACAGGAAAAATTAGAAGCATATTTTTTTAAATGCTGAATCCATTTTAATATGATATATTGAAAATAGATACAAGGAAATGCAGTTATTTTTCTTAAAAGGTGGAAGTTTCATCCTTATTCCCAATAATCTTTGATTACTTATTTTGAAATCTAAAAGAACAAAAGAAGCAGAAATAAAGTGAAACAAAATAGGATTTATCACATGCACAGTCATATGTATACTTACAGATAAATACATAAAGGAAGATGAAACAAAGAGCAACTGTCATACACAAATATACATAAAAATAAAAATAAGCTATTTGCAAAGTTTTATTTTTTTCTTGGAATTAAATATAAATAACTTGAGGAGCAATTTAGAACCCTAAAACATTTTCAAGTTCAGCATTGTAGAATTAAATATAATGCTTATTTCAAAATATAGTTAATAGATATCTTACAGCAGCAGCTTCTTACTTCATTATGTTATCACAGTTTAAAACCAGAATAGCTAAAAGCTGGAAACTACATTGAGTTCTTCACTCTAAATACTGAAATTGAAGTGTAAAGGTTAATGGTATTTTAAACCTATTATTTTCCTTCCTTGTCTTATCTCACTGTCTAAGCCATTTAGTATTTAGTATTCATGAAAGTATATGAACATTAATTTTGGTTTTTATATACTTGTTTCAGACATACTTAAAACTGAAATAGTTTGATTACTACACAAAGTATAAAGTAATAAATCATAATGATTCTCCATTTAGTAGAATTAAATTTTACCAGTCTTTTGCCTTAAATTTTTATTTGCTGGACTATAATATCCTCAAATATTTTTATATACTTTGTAGTTAGATTATTTCTGCAAGGGTCCTGAATCCCAATGTAAGTTGTTGTGTGAAAGGAGATAGTCTAACAATTAGGAAGATGATTACTTTAAGCCTTTGAGATGAGAAGGGCCAAAGGATGAATTCCAGATTAATAATAATTAGTTGGAGTCTCTACTGATTTAAAACCTGAGTCTAAAATTTCATGAGATCCAAGTAGTCTTTCAGAACAAGAAGTTACAAGGACTCAAAAAAAGGTAATACAGGATATGCATACTAGATTTACTAAGTATATAAGTATATAGTTCTGCTGTTAGTATTTCTAAATGTATATTTCCAGTTGATATTCATAAAATATTATCTAAAAAAACCCTCTATACTTTAGGGTAATGTTGATACAATTACATCTTTACTATTTGAGCTTTTAATTCATTTACTTATTTATTCATTTAACAAATATTGATTGAATATTTATAATGTGCTAGGCAGTCCATTGAGTACTAAAAAGAATGGAACTGTGCCAAAAATAAATGTAGTTTTACCATACTGGAAACTTACATAGGATGAGTATTAAGATCCAGACAACATGCACTTTACATGGCCAGGAAGGTTTTCATGTCTTAGAGGTCAGGGAATGCTTTTGACCAAGTGATCTTTAAGATGATACCTGATTTATGTGGCCAGGAGGCTGTGAGAAAAGGCAGAGGAATCTGAAAGATAGGATAGCCTCTTCTGGAAAGGATTAGTTGTATACTTAGTTTTCATTTTCACCTGTTCAAATAACTACATTCACAATGGTTAATAATAAACTAAGAAATAAAAAAAAAAATATGAAAGCAAGGTGAAATTTGGCATTCTTTATGGTCTTTTTGCTATTTGAAGTGCTCTTTCATATGAATTTGACTTGGAAACAGATGGCAAACAGTGATTGAATAAGATAAATGCTCTTCCTCATTAAGATTTTAAAAACTTAGTAAAGTATTTAAAAAATAAAGTCAGTAGCGGATATATTACTGCTTCTTAGGCTGATAATATTTATATTCCTGTTAACCAATTTTAGAATATATGCTCTGGGATATGGTTATGTTATCAATACAGTCAGTACTTTTACTTCTTATGGTTCATCTTAAACAGGGCTAGTATATAATTGTTCTTGTGCTTTCTCATTTTTTTTTCTCTCATAAAAGAAAAAAAAGACAGAATATTAACAAGCCAGATGTTAGCACTTCCTTGATATTTCCCTGTGGTCTGCTCCATTAGAGGGGCTAAGTTCTTAATATCGGTTGGATTTGTTAATTATTGGTAAACAGAGCTCTATTTAATATTGGGTAATGGGTTCATTTTGTGCATTTATTTTACCATGGCAATTTGTGTATTCTCTTATCTTTAATTGTTTAAAAATACTTAAATGCATAATGATTTACAAGCCTTCCACTAAATTAAAGAAAACAACACTTTTTTTTATTTATATGACTAAAGCATATATAAAGTTAAGTTTTTAATTTAAGAATTTACTTCAGATGGTCTTGGATCACATTTTCTATAACTATCACCATGGGAAAAAGAATAGGAAAAGTCATTGCATTCAGGACATGAGCTAACACTTTACTCAATTGTTCAGATTCGATAAAATAGATTGAGGTTCTACTTTATACCAGGTTTTGTGTTTGACTTTGTGGAGACAAAAGCAATGGTAACAATGGAGAAATTTAACCCTAGAGGTTTTGAAATAGTTGATCCTTTCAAATAAAGTTCAAGGTCGTTAGATATGGTATTCACTGTTCTATAGGAGACAAAGAAGAGCTCTAGTAAATTATGACAGCCAAAAATGCCTCATTCCAGTCTCCTTGTTGGTAGCCCAACTCTGGGATAGATCAATTTATGTCTTTTTAGCCTCATTACAAAGGATATTCATGGGGAAACTAAGAGACATAGATCTGGATGTTTAGCTCTAGAGCAGACAGATGATAGGAATAATTTATTTGGCCAGTAGTATTTTTAAAAAACAATAGTCCTCTGCTCAGTGAACTCATTTAGAGAACATTTCTGAATTAACCCTCTAATGTCGTGTATGGCTCTAAGCTCAGACATGCAAGAGAGCCCCCCGTCTCCCATGAGGCAGTCTTCATAGCCTGTGACAACTGGAAACTTGGAGAGAGCAAAAAATACTGAGGGACTGAAGTCTGAGCCCAGGTTCTTAATTTATCTGGGACAGGGTCAAATTTTACTCAAACTTCTCACCGAGGCAGTAGCATGAATGACATGCAGACAGTTTCACAATTTTCTAAGCTGATGACTGTTTCCCAGAACTGACTCCTAAAAGCTCCCTCACTCAGTCCCAGGAACATCCTAAAGAAGTTGACCACTTCCCTGATTGGAAGATTTACAAGGCAGTAGTCTCCCTCCACCTCCCTGTACATATAGGTCCATGGAGGACAACAAACTAAAATGATCCTCCTTCCCTGGAACCAATATGGAGACAATGTGAAGTGCAGGCAAATCCCCTGAGTCCTAAATGGCCTTCAACAGACATGTCCTAATGAAACAAAGTTAAAAATCGGTAATAAATTAATGAGAATGTGCCTCTTAGTGGCAATCATCCATCCATTCCTTCTTAGAGCACCTTTTAATTATTGTTACTAATGACAGAGTTTGGGGGTCACTGATTTCAGAAAAGAAGAAAACTTTTCTGCTTTTTAGGCAGAAATATGTAGCCTCTGCCTTCTGCTTATTTGGAATAACCAATATTTATTACTTGCAGTTGTTTCTTTTTTAAATGCTGGGCAATGACATTGCTTCACTGGGCTGAAAAGACACTTTCTAAATTTGCTTTTGTTCATTCTGAAAGAAATTGTTATTTGGGGCTGTTCATCATTTATAGATACTAATTATGTGAGTAATATGCTCCACACGCTTTCTCTGTCTTTACAGGGTACCTCAATATTTTCTGAAGAGTCGTAGAAGTAGTGGAAATGCTCATTTTTTATGCTTCTCATCTTTCTATTAACTGGGCTTTTGCCTAATTTAAGCAGAGAATCATTCAGCTGCTTACTGGTGATCTTCACAGCTGCCCGCTAATGCAGCCTCTTAAACAACTCTAAGATGTTCTAAAATCTGCTTAGGAATTTGCGTGAGTGACACATGCTGGCAGCAATTTAATTTTACAAAGAACTGTGGAGTGTATGCCCTACCCACTTTTTCTCTCTCTCCCCCCTTTTTCCCACTATACCCAACGCATTTCTAATAGGGTGACTTTCTGAGGTTCTCTCTGATAGAAGATAATTTACAAGTTAGGAAAGTATATTTAACAAAATGTGTCTTATAGCAAATGAAGAGCAATCAACACAAGTCAATAATTTGTCATTATTTTTATAGGCAACCAAGATATAAATAAGAAATAGAGGGTGAGGTCATCCCACTGAACAATGACAGAGAATGGAACAGAGCCATTGTTCCAGAGCTCTCTGCTTGGCCATCTGAGGCGAGTGCATGCTCATTGCTGTCTTGTATTTTGCTTTAGCCACCAAGTCTATCTGCTCTCTGTCATCTAACTTCCAGATTCAGAAATGATGAAGTGTACAGAAAAGCAATCATGGAAAAACAGGTATATATTTGATAATAACTTATGAGAAACTATGGCTTCCATCATGTTGCTAATCACTATTCTAACTGGCTTGCTCCTTCTTGTTTAACAAAAGAGCAAGAAATTACAGGCAGAGCTAGAAAGCTCACAATTAGGAAAATAAGAATAGCAGTAGATTTATACTTTTAAGGATTTTGTTGAGCTTTACATTTTCAAAGCTTTTCTCATAAATAGTACGTTTTCCGCCCCCTTTAGGACAACTAATACAGGGTCTATCACTCAAGAGAAAATTATATTCTGGGAATTTTCAAAAACAATTTTGATTGGAAAGAGAGTGTAGGATTAATATTTTTAAATGAATTACAGAGTCTGGATGCAGCACTTTTTTAGTGATTATTCTTAGCAGAGCAAAATATTGATCCCAGTCCAATGTGAAAATTCCCCAACAGAAATAAAAGTTAGAATTTAATATAGCAACAAAGTTGCGATTGCTGTTCTTTGATAGACTTATATAACTGAAGTGCATCAGCTGTCCATGGATGTAGTGCACACTTCCCCATCTTCCTCATCACAAGGCCAGCAAGGCTGAAACTCATCTTCTCATTTTCATTAATTTTCATCTTCACTTTAAAATGAAAAATTAAATCATCTAATTTCACCTGAGGCTTTTTGCAAGAAACAAACCCTTACCCGAATTAGCATCATTTTGCAATGTTTTCTAACAGACTAATGCAGCCCTCTTTGAAGAGAAACCTTCCAGGGGTTAAAAAAAAATGCAATCATGTACATCCAATAAGTTCAGCAAAATTTATTTTAACTGGTTAAACTCTGATGAGATCCACACAGATAGCCAGCTTAAAATCACTCTTTCCTGTTCACAGGACTGGAACATCTTGTTGCCACCAGTTAACAGGCAATGAGGCCATGAAGCTGGTGAAAGATGTCTTTACATATTCATATGTTTTAAAGAAGACTTTTTTAAAAATGTTATTATTTAATTTTCCAGAAGTCCTAGGGAAACCACAAAATTAAGGCACTGTGCTTTGGATGTTGAATTGGTAACAACCATTAGAAGGGCTGCCTAAGTTAACTGCCCTGGAGATTGGTGAGTTAGATTTCTTTTGGCAGTTTCACCATTATTTGTACTATTCAGAGAACAAATAATTCTCCCATTTTCTGATGTTTTATATTGGTACAACATTTATTTTTTAGTTAATAGTTAAAAAATAATACTTATATTGGTACAACCCAGAATTAAGGGGAAAACTATAAGAACATATAGCTCATACATGACTTTGCTTATTCAAAATCTCTGATTAAAATATAGTTGATAACATACTTTTATCCCATGCCTTGCATAATATCTTTATGTCCTCAAAAGAGAACTGGAATTGCTTCCGCTAATTTTAATCCCAATGATCTATTGCTCTTTAATATTAACAGTCAGTGCTAGTCTGTCTTTGCAGCACAAGCAGCTTCAGCTCCAAATCTCAAGGTCTAAAGACCGTAGTCATTTATCTAATGAGCCCCGGGAGGACCCAGGGTAGCTCAGCCCATTAAGCAAGCTAAGTCTCAAGCAAGAGCTGATGAAAGTTGACCTGAAAGTGCCAAAATCCTTCCTTGTGGGGTTTTGTTATGAGTCATAAAACTCACTTTCTTTGTGGCAAATCCAACAGTATTTGTTAATTGTGTCTCTGCACCATGCCATAAGCTTCACTTTACGAGAGCATCTGCTTTGGCTTCATCTTGTTGCTAATGATAATTTCTACTTTCCAGTCACTAATTTTTAAGAAGCACCAGTGTAATATTGTAAAATTATGCCCTTAAAAATGCATCATGAGATTTGATTTCTATTCTTATGTCTGCTAATAACTATCCAAGTGACACTGGGGTTGCTTGACCTCTCTAAATTTCAGTTTTCTCACGTACAAAATGGAGGTGGTAGAATGTACTAGATGGAACACAAGTTTCCCTGGCTTTAAAATTCTAGTTATAGTTACATATAAAGTGAGGGCTTTATTTCTACAAGTTTGATATAACTTTTGGCGAAATTAGACAGTTTTACATGACGTATAAAAAATTTAATAAATATTCAGTTGCCAAAACCTGGGACAACTCTTTAAAACTAAAGAGAACATAAAACAATATTAAAAAAATACCATCTGAGTGTCAACACACACTATCCTGATATGATTCTCTAAGTGTGCAAAGAATAATTTAAATCTTTATTATTCACTTCTTGAAAGTCTGGATTTACTAGAAGAAATACTTAGTGTTTAGTATTGTGTGGTTTTCAACATCTTAACTATCTGAAGTACTTCCTTTATTTTCTGAAGGTGGAAATTAAAACACGACTTTAGGAACCTGAGGTTTCTTTTCATTCCTCATGCCCATCCACCTCTTTGCAGAATTTGACAATTGTCTCCTCCATTCTTAACACACTCTTCTCATTGGGCTTCTGTGACACTACATTTCGGGGTTTTCTCTATGTGATTGCTTCTATTTCATGGCTTTTCACTGGAACCTTTTCCTCTGCTCATGCTGATATGTAAATGCTTTCCCTAGGTTCCATTCTAAATCTTTCAATTTTAATCTCTCTATATATGTCCCATTAGTAATTTCTAACTACATGCACATAGTATTGAAAGTTATTTCTTTGTCTAAAAAAATCTTTGTGACCCAGCATTACTTCTATGATCAAATTTAGATTACTTAACAAGACAAATATGGTACCAGCCTACCTTTGTAGAAATATTTTTATTTTTCTCTGCCACAAACACCTTATTCTCTAGCCTTGCTTAACTAAGCATGATTTCCTGAGCTTTCAACAGCTTTCAAGTTTTTCTTCCTTTACCTGTTATGTCTTCTTGGAATATCTTTCTCTTCCTTCCATCATCCTTTTATACCTTAGAATGTTCTATTCATTTTTAAAGGCCTAGCAAAACCCTTTTTCTCTTTGTAGCCTTACCAAACCAACAGGCAAAATGAATTGCCTCTCAGTCCCCCTTCTCACCACCCCAGGTATTTCTCTAGAAAATTTTCAAGACTTTCTGTGGTAGATATTGCATTATTTTAATTGCGTATCTGGTTTATTAATTAATCTGTATTTTGCAGAGAAAAGAACAGAAAGCAACTTTATTTTATTTTATCACTATCCCTTCCATTGACTTTGTCAAATTGTTCTTTGACTCTGGATTAAATCTTGGATTGATCTCATTATTTTTCTCATCTTTTTTATGCATGGAAAACTAAATACTGTTTCATATATAAAAAGCAAAAACTTTTCACATGTTATCTAACTTAAAACTTCTCTTCTCCTCTAGCTTATGTCTGACTCAGCCTCAGAAAACTGAGGACAAAGGGCAATTTTTGGTCAAATTCTTTCTCTTTCATGGACATTTTTTAAACTATTTATTTGAAAGTGCTTATTCAGGGAGTATTTTGTGAGGGTCTTAAGTTTGAATATAAGTTTTGATTTGATTGAAAACATATACAAAGTATAATTTAATGTGTAAATATCATAAAATAAGAACATTGTAAAATATTACTATTTTGCCCCTTCTCAAATACGTCAAAAATAAACTTATAGAGGAAGATAGTTTATGAAAATTTGTCAGTGCCTCTTGGTTATGATCAGACATTTTGGTCACTCAGTCACCTAGCCTTCTGAAGACATTTCTTCTAACTACAGTATGTAAAACTGTTTCCCTTCTTCTTATAAGCAATGGGTTCTTTTACCTAGCACCTTCAGAACAAAAGGTAAGAAAGACCGTTAATTATAGCCCAGGCCTCAAACACAGAGTTAATGAATTTTAATGCATGTCAGTTAATAATTAATTGAGTTTTGCCTGACCATAAATAGAAGTATTGGGTGATGAGGAGAAAAAGACCCTATTTTAATTGAAATACAACTGTCATTCTTCTATGGCTTTGTGTCTCTAGTTCTTGTCTTTAAGTCAAAATCAGAAATAAAAATATCTGAAGCTTCTAAAGAGATATGCATGACTTTTCACATAAAGTAAATACAAAATCTTTATATAGAGAGCAAGGCTGTTTTGAAGCATTTTCAAATGATTTATAGGCAAGGTGGCTATTATATTTTAAATTCTAAAATAAATAAAGAGGGAAAAGAAAATAAATGAAGAAAAGGGAGAGGGAGAGAATGTAGAAGAGCTCAAATATAAAAGTCTTGGTTTCATTTCTTGGCTAGTGAAGTTGAAACAGATACAAGACTGAGTCTTATGAATCCAAATTGCAATTCTCTCTTGCCACAACATAAAAAACATTACCCAAAGTCAGTGCATCATTAAAGAAGAACAAAGACTTATAATCAATCTATAATAATCGTATTTGTGTGGTACTGATTTAAGAATGGATAAATATATTAACGGAAAGAATATGGAGTCCGGCAATAGGCATAAATATATGTGGTCAACTGATTTTTAACAAAGGTACCAACATAATTCAGTGGAAGAAGGAATAGTCTTCCCAGCCAATGATGCTAGAAAATAACTAACATAAATATTTAGGAGAAAAAAATTGAACCTGACTTCTACATTATACCTCATATAAAAATTAATGTAAGATGGATCATAGACTTAAACATGAAATCTAAAATTGTGAAGCTCCTACAAAAAAAAGAAATAAGATAATGTTTTTGTTATTAGAGTAGGCAATGACTTTTTTAAAGGACACATACAAAAACCCAAAAAATCTATAGAAATTAAACTTTCTTTATATCAGAAGGCACATTTAAAAAATAAAATACAAAGCCACAGCCAAGGAGAAAATATTTGCAACACATCAATATGACAAAGGACTTATATCTAAAATATGTAATGAGCTCTTACAAATCAATAATATTTAAACGACCCAGTTAATCAATGTGTAAAAAACAAGCATAAAGTTTTTTTTCAACTGCATAAAAAATATACAAATAGCTGGCAACCACTTAAAAATATGCTCAATATCATTGTTCATCAGAAAAGGCAATGTATTTAAAAATACAATGAGATACCACTTCACCTCTACTAGAATGGGTATACTAAAAACATTATAAGCTTTCTGTCTCATATTAGAGATATAGAAAGTAGTAAAGAACATTGATCTCACACTTACAATAAAAAAAGAAATTGCAAAATTTAAATTGATGACTTTTTCTTGACTTGTTAGAAAATTTTAACTTCAGGGCAAAAATTTTATGGATAAAAAGAAATCAAACTTTTGCATACTTGGGTCAAATTCCATCAGATATCTTATAAGCCAGTAAGAAAAGTCAGCTAAAATCTTAATAAATTACTAAAGGCCAATATGTATTGATAGGAGATATAATGTTATTTGTGACTTTATATATAGGTGAAGCCTACACCTACTAACAAATTACTCTTTCATGAACTACATCAGATACTCACAGAGAAGTGTGTTTGGAATCTTGAGAAAACTTCCATCATGACACTTGTCAGGAGGAGAGAACAGCAGCCACTGTCAAAACCCCACTCGAATTCATCTTTCTTAATTCTCTTATAGGAAGATAGTCTACAGGGAAAAGAGCAACAAAACTTTTGATTAAAGGCACTGTTGGAAACCAATTAAATCTAGAGAAAAGAAACAGGGAAAGAATGAAGTTCTACTTCTGAAGGACTATGTATAAAGCAAAGCACCATAGCTTGAAGCAAGGGCAAGAGTACTTGAGAGGGTCACATTACTGTGAGACCCAGGTTCAATTCTGCCTCAGAATGTGGCTTAATCAGAACATCAGAGAATATTTCCCCTGCCCCTGCCTCCCACTACCATGCCAACAGCATCTGATAATTATAACAATGGACTGCAGTTAGAGAGCTATATTCTCTATAGGAAAAAAAATAATTAATAAAAAGGCCTATAACTAGAGAAATTTGAAGCCTGTGTTACAAACTGCAAACCTAGCCCAATTTCTGAATATAGTAATACAGTCCTCCACACTAAAAGCCTAGCATCAAGATAAGCATAACATATCCAATTATAGAAAATTGTTTAACTCAGTATCTACTGTTCTATAAAATATGTCCAACAAAAAATTACAGTTCATATAAATAAATAAAAAAAGAAAACAAAATATTTAAAAAACAAAGCAATCATCAGACCCACTCAGATATAACATGGATATTGGAAATATGAGAGAAAGAATTTAAAATAACTAAAATTATTATGTTAAAGGCTCTTAAAGAAAATATAAAGCACATATAAGATTGGATAGATGTTTTTTAGAAACTATAAAAATTAAATTAAAATGCTAGAAATATAAAACACAAGAACAGAGATGAAGACTATCTTCAGTATACTTTACATAACCACGGAAAGGATCAGTGAGCTCACAAGTAAGTCAATAAATATTACCTAGTCTGAAACACAAAGAAAAAATAAATGGAAAAAGACAGAGCATATATGAATTAAGGAACAATATTAAACAGTCCAACATATGAATAATTAGAATTCTAGAGGGAGAAGAGAGTAAATGGGTTCAAAGTCTTACCTGAAACAAAAATGGCTGAGAATTTTTCAAAATTAATGAAAAGTCGCCAAAGCACATGATTAAGAAGCTCAGAAAAGCATGGGGTGGAGAGGGGAGAAAGAGATACTTATGCATATCATATTCAAATTACTAAAAATTAAAGACAAAGAGAAAATCTTGTAATCTTGGAAAAGATATTACCTATAAACAATAATAAGAATTACAGAAGACTTTTAATCAGAAACCATGCAAAAAGCATACAATACAGGGGTATCTTTCAAGTACTGAAAGAAAAAGAAAGACTGTCAATCTAGAATTCTGTATCCAATAAAATATCATCCAAAAGTTAAGAAGAAATATTTTTTTTTCCTCAAACAAACAAAAAATAAATGTATTATAGCAAGCTATCTTTAAAAAAAGTGTTCAAGAAAGTTCTTTAGGCAGAAAGAATATTAGAAATTTAGATTTACACAAGATATGAAGAGCCTTTGAAAAGAAATAAATTAAGGTAAATTAAATTTGTGGGGTTTTTTCCATTTTACCTACTCTAAAAATAACTGATTGTTTGAAGCTAAAGATAATATCAGTGTATTCTGTGTTTATGGCATATTTATAAGTTAAAAATATATGACTCGGAACAACAAAGGATAAGAAATAGGAATCAGGAATACACTGTTATAAAGTCCTCACTACATATGAGGTGTTGAAATATTATATTAACATGAACTTAGATATATATACATATGCACACACTTATACATGTACACAAATGTATAAACACATGTATATATTAGATTTCCCAGGAAAACCACTAATTTTTATTAACATATAAATAATAAGTCAGCAGAGGCGATAACATGGAATTATAAAAAAGTTCAATTAAGTGAAAAAACTAATAAGACTTAAAGAACAAATGAAACTAATAAACAGTTAATTAGGTGGTAGGTTTTAATCAAACCGTAATAATTATCATTTTAAATATATATTTAGGAAGAAAGATATATATATCTTCAGAATTAATTAAAATGGAATGTTTCTTGATGACTGACAACATTTATTTTTATAGCAGATTTTCTTTCTTCAAAGGATTGCTTTTTAATGGAGCACTATGTGATGGATATTGTCATTTTAGAATTTTGTTTTAATTTTGGCTGTTCATTTTGATCACAAGAAATCTGATAACTTTATTTTTGTAGTATTTGATAGGGCACTGCCTAATTTATTAAAAATAAATGACTTCCCAAAGTGCAGTATGTCTTTCCCTTTTGGCTAGCTTCCCATGAGGGAAAATAAATATCTGAAGAAGAATGTTTACATATTAATTCTTAAGCATATAATTATCTCTTATATTTTGGGAAGCATTTTATGTGTAGGCCTACAGCATACTGTATGTTTTCTTTAAAAGGCAAAGTAGCTAAAAATGAATGTGTGGAAAATGTGACAGTCATACCATGCTAGCTGTATTTGTTACTATGCCACTATATGATTTAAAAGCCCCTAATGCAAATGGAAAGTGCATGGTACTTGCTGTGTGTTTCTAATTGGCACAATTTGCTAATACAGTTCTTGACGCCAGAATTGTGTTGTTCACATATCTGATTTAATATAATTAAATGGCAGGCATTTTTCCTTGCAATTTTGGAACATCAGAACAAACAGAAAGGCTATGCCCATGAATACTAATTAATAGCAGTTCTTGCTAAATATAAATTGCTTTTCTTAAAGGCAACTATAGTAAAGACAATATTAAAAATGGATGCCTGAAAATCCATTTTATAGAATAAAATTCTATCGAGATTTTCTCTGGTTCTCTTCTTTAGTCTTCAAGTACACAACAGTTTGAGCTTTGCAAATGTGATTAATTAAACAAAACCTTATTCCATTCCTCACCAAATTCCACTCATAAGAATTAATATCCATTTTGACTTGGAATGATTGAGAAGTTCCTCCAGGAAGCAGGTAAAATCTGAGCTCTCCATATATAATGCTGTCTTTTCTCTTTTTCACTTCTTTTCATTCAACTTTCTCACTCCAAACCCATTCATTGATGACAAGACTCCCCAGTACAACCTTGAATTCACTCATTTATCCATCCACCCATCTACCAAGGCTTACTGAGCATCTACGAGGTGTCAAAGACCACAGTGGGTTCTAGGAATAAAATATTAAGATCTTAAGATATTGCATGCTTTCAGGAAGTTTACAGCCTAGTGGGGAGAAGTAAATCAACTATAACAGCACACAGTGAAAAGTACCATACTGAAGTACTATGAGAAAACTTAGATATTTAGAGACATCTTTCATTCAGGGATGAAGTTTGTAATGATGCTTCAAGAACAGTAGGAATTATTTAAATGTAGCAGAGAAGGAGAGCATTTCAAGCAGGGAACTACAAGTGCAGAAAAAGTACCGCTTCCCCTGCTATGTACAATTGTTATATAATAAGCTTATAAATGGATGTGAAAAGTTAATGGTCATTGGAAGCTATAATATTCCCTCCTCTTTCCAAAAACATCTAGAAAATTTGTATAAATATATATATATATACACATATACATGTATATGTGTATATATATATATATATTTTTTTTTATAGAGAGATAGAGCTTATCTCTAACCTGCGTCTTGAGAATTGGCTTCTTTTAGCAGAATTATTTACCCTATTATTTGCATAGTGATACCTATCTTTTCTTGTCAGAAGATTTGGTATGTTTTGTTTTGTCATTTAATGAGAAATATACCCTTATTTGACTTGGCAATCTGGAAGCCCAGAGCTATATTTAAATCTAAATCATAATGCCTTGTCATATGTTCCTGTTATAATTTTTTTCATCAACCACATTTTATTGAAGAATATGTTTTTTGACCTCTCTAACTTTATTTATAACCATCTGGAACTCTGTATGTCATCTCAGATCATATTTTACAAGAACATATACATTGCAATCATTTATTTCTATAGTAGATTCTTATATTATATTTTCACATGGGCCTTGATACAATGTTAATGGGAATTTAAGTTACTTAAGTATTTAAAAATGCATAGTCTCCTAATCATCCATTGCACATTTTCAAAAATCACAAAGATGGCTTGCAAGCAACAATATAACATTTATAAAATAGTTAAAATCATTATTCTTACTTAAAAAAGAACAGCAACACTTGAACTGATAGTCTTCATTTAACAATCAGCATTACTAACACTGCTGCTGATGAAATCTGCATAAGGAAAGGTAAAAATATGATAAAAAGCACTCATAATTACCTTATGTTTCTACAATTGAATTTATTTTCATCTACATATTTATATTATTTTTTACATTAAATTGTGCTAAATCATTTACTTTATTTTTAATTAAATTTATTGGGCGTGACATTGGTTAACAAAATTTTATACTTTCAAGTATACATATTTATATTATTAATGCATATCATGAATTGTCTGTGTCAGGTTACATTCTATAATATTTTCATTTCAAAAATAAAAGTAGAAATATTTAATACAAAAAAAAGTGTGTCTGTTCTGATCATTCTGCCTTTCCCTTTTTATTATTATTCAAAAGATAATTTTAAATATTTTAAAACCTGGGGAAGTTAAAAGAACGTCCTTAAAATGAAGAATCAGTCTGTGCCACCTCCGTTCAAGAATAAAATGTTCTAGGAAATCATAATGGAACAAAATGCTATCTGGAAGACAGCAATTATAGGACAAGCAGTACACTCATCAGTGCTTGCTGCCACAAATAAATTGAAGGTCCAAATGGCATACATTATCCAAAATTATAATAAAGTCTTTTCAAAATCATAGTCTAAGAAAAGGAGAGATGATACTTATCTTGAAAGAATAAATTTAACATTTTGTTGTAAATGCTGAGAAAAAAATACAGCTAGAATTGTGTTAAAGAAGCAGCATCAGAATGAAAGCCCTTTTATATTTGATTCGATTCTCCTCACACATTCATTTGTCTTCCTTCTTTTTTTCTCCCTCATCTATCCATCTTTCATCTTTTCCTTTCTACCTGCCTTCCCTCCTTCTTACCTGATTTCCTTCTTCCTGCCTTCTTGCCTTCATTCTTATGTATGTTGGACTTACAAATGCATAAATGTACAAGTATAATAATTCAATAATCAATATCATTATGACTTCACATTCTGAATTCACATTTTGTACTTAGTCTCAGTATGTTTCTTTCTATTTTTCCCTCACTAGGTAAGGATCAGACCCTTTCAGCTTTCATAACTTTCTAAGCAAGTCCATATCTAAGACTTAGCAGGAAGACACATATCAATTCTACTTAATACCAGAAATAAAGACAGAGACTAAAGACTTTCAGAAAGAAGTGAGAGAATGTACCTTTCTCTCCTTATTGAATTTATTCTCATTTAATGCTACATAAAATTGTTTGCTGTGATTTGTTGTTTTATCGAATCCTTATTAGAAATAAAGTAAAATATTTACCTTTATTACATAGCATTTACCTATTAACATATTTTCTTATTAATTTTCAAAGCTGCAGTTTGAAATAGACTTTGTTTTGTTTTGTTGATATGTAATTTTCCTTATCTTGATATCATAAAAAAGAAAACACTGGAAAATATGTTCAGCCTATGTTCTTTCTAGTGGTTAAAAAAAAAATTTATATGCAGACTTCCTTTCCCTGCAATTCCTAAAATATATTTATTAGAAATTTTGCTGATCAACAGCCAAAGGTTTATAAACCCACATGCTATTAATTTTAAAGCACCAAAGGAGAGAACAGTGATAATAAGAAAAAGAAAGAACACATTAGTTTTTAACAGAGTGTTCTACAGCTCAGATTTTGCCATCTAACTATTTAACCAGGACTTCTCACCATGCCCTTCAGAACTGCTGCACAATAAATAATAAAAGATTAAAACCTTAAACCTGGAAAACTTAGAAAAAAATATTAGAAAATTTTATTTGAGATTATAAAAATCCTCAAATGATTTACTTTAAGAGACACCTTCATTGCTTCCATGTGCAAGGACTAATGATGGCCCAGGGTCTAGGAATGGTGAGAATGCTGTTTGGGAAACATAGCCAGAGGTAGGTGATAAAGCAGGCTTCCAATGACTCTCTCACTGTCACCACATATCTTTTCACCATTTGTTACAAAAAAAATGATAGTTTATATACATATTTATGTATCTGGACTGTTATAACCCTGATTTGTTTTTTCTGGGACAAATCTTCTTGTTCTAAGCAATTCATTTTCAATGCAGTGTGATTACAATGAGTTTAGACAAAATAAAAGAATATTCTAATTAAGGGACCAATTTTTTGGATAGTGACATCCACAGAGACAAAATTTCACAATTATTTTGGTTCTCTCTATACCCTCTCTGGCATTCTACCCAGGACTCCTTTAATTACAATGTCATGTCTTTAGTAATTTGACACTCATTTTTTACCTCTCCTTCTGATGGTAATGCATCTTTGATAGCTGTTCAGATGACTACTGAAACGAGGCTGGATGTGCCTTTTCTGGTAAATAAAACCTGAAGGTGTACTTTATCTCAACCAGGATATAAAGATGAAGGCTGAGTTTTAATTTGGTCACATTTATCAATGAAATAGAAAAATGTAAATAAGCTTAAATGATGAAATTTTAGTCTGGAAAATCTATTGAAGCCAGCAGGCTGCACATATTCTTTACAAAGCTAAGTTGTTTACTAAATAGTACATGTGTTTTTGTTCAAGTTTATAAATAAGTATAAGGATATGAAAAGAATGAGGCAGAGAAATGAAATATTGTCTCTCTCACAGGACTTAACACACTTCTTCCCTTGTCATGAGACTCCAGAGCAAAATATTATTTCTAAATGCCTTGAATTGTTTGGAAACTAATGAACATGGTGTCTCCACAAGAGCTAAAAGTATTGGTTCCAGGACCTATAGAGTGATAAATGACGTGTAAACAATATTCCAGATCCAGACACCTCTGCCTTCAGGAAACTCATCTTGACCTCTTACTAGCTTTATGATCTTATTCTCTCTGAGCCTCAGTTTCTTTCTTTGTAAATGGAGTAATTATAGGATTTAGATTATAAAATTTGATAAAAATAAAAAAAGAAAGCACTTAACAATGCCAGCACACAATAATTATTAATACTATCACAGGTTATTTTGCAATCACCAAAGTGTTAACTGTGTGTTCATTATGGAAAAGATACCAACAAATTTAATTAATACTGTAGGCCTACAGACAGCAAAAGATAGAAGCAATAGAAAGTTGAGGAAAAATTTTTTTTTTGCCCTAACAACCGCTATTGGAAAAAAAAGAGAGAGAGAGAAAGAAAGGAGAAAAGAAGGAGTTAGTGAGGTTCGAAGAAATCAGCATTTGTTAACAGAATTATTTTTAATATAATTATTTTCTAAAGGTGAAAAAGTTTGTACATAATTCAATAAACATTTGAGAGGGATGTACTGGGTTAGAAGATTGGTTTCATAAAAAAGTGATAATTCTTTTTAACAACAAAGTTATTGACAGATATTCAAACTCAAAGTATGTAGTTTACTGTATCTGAAAAATTCATAAAAATATTTTGACAAAAATGGTAAAGGAAAGTTAAAATGTAATTTTTGGTGTCATTAAAATAGTCTATGATGTGTTTCTGACACTCATACTTTTCCATCCATAAATCTCCTAACAATATCAGCAGTATACTCTACAGATATAGCATTTGAAAACCTTCCCTATTCCCTGTGATTTATATTGTATTTTTGAGGGATAAATGTCTTTAATTTTCTTTTTTGCTTTTATCATTGGAGAGCTATTCAATGTATTGCTCACTTTGGAGAATTTTTTCTTAACTCCCAAATCTATTCTTATGGCAATATACTGCAGTGGTTTTTGTTTTTGTTTTTGTTTTTGTTTGGTTTGGTTTGGTTTTTTCTTGTCTTATTTTTGCGAACAACAACTTTCTTCTCAAGATTCAGTATTCTACATTTATCTGCATTGATTTCTGGCATTTGCCATCTTTTAGCCCAGGTACTTAAATAATCCAGCTTCTGCATCTGACTGCATAGTTCTTTATTATTTACGGTTCTTCCAACTTTATTATTATCTGTAATATCAGTGATACCTGGGTCACAGTTTGAAGTCAAACCAATGTGTAACACACATCTCTCTGAGTTTGAGTCTTCTCTAATAATATTTGCATATTTTTTAAAGACTAACCTGAGTATATTTTATATTTATGTTATATCTCTGAAGGTGAAAGTTAACTCTTTGGAAGATAGCTATCCCTGAATTTTAATTCTAATTTTAAAGTGCCCTCTCCAGACTCTTGTATAACCAATCAGTAGACTCTTTCTGCCTCTTCAATCTATAAAAATGATCAATAATATTTGTGTCTTTTACTTGAACAAATGCAGTTCCTTAGAATGTATTAGCTTTCTCTCACCTTAGTGCGTATTTTTTAAAATTGATTTTTAGCTGATATTAGTAGCTTTCATCAACTGGAAATTTTAACCAGGAAGTCTAGAAATTTTGGAGAAGGAAGAATTTTAAGGAAGGACAAATTATATAGCTTATTGAATTCTTTGGTCATGGTTTAAGAGAAGAAACTAAAAGAAAACTGTGAGAAATAAAGGTGGTAGAATTTTGACTGCTTAATTTTTTAGGGAAGTTCTAATGTTATTTTAATATCATTACACAGGTAATGATCCATACAGATTTTGATTTGCTTATTTATTTTCTTTATACATTTTATTGTTGTACTGCTGGGTTTATTTCTTATTCATTAGTAAAAGCTCTTGTGTATTAGTCATAACCCATTAGCATATGTGTTGGAAACATTTTTAATTATATTATTTCTTTTAATTCTGTTGTTGATATATTTTCTCTGAAGACATTTAAAATATTCTCTGTAACCAAACCTCTTAGTTTTTTCTAATATATCTTCTGTGTTATCTCAGATGAGATGTTAGATTAGATAGATAATAGGTAAATAGGTAGGTAGGTAGTTTGGTAGATAGATAGGTAGATGATAATTCGATAGATGGAGAGAGAGAGAGAGGAGAGAGAGAGAGAGAGAGAGAGAGAGATGGTTGATGGTTAGATAGGTGGAGAGAGATAGACATAGAGGAACAGTGAAATGAGTGGGGTAGGAGTAGTGATAGGGATAGGAATAGAATTAAGAATAGATAGAGAGAGAAAGATAGTTAGAGGTATATGGTCCTTAAGGAATCTATTTTTGTGTGTAGTTTTAGTTAGGAGTTTAACTATAGCAAGAACCATTCTTTTTTTTACCTATTCTTATGCCACTGCCATATTGTTCTGTTTTCAGCTTTGTAAGTTCTATTAACTGATAGGAGAAGTTCTTCCTTAACATTCTTTCTCAAAAATTTTTGGCAATTCTTAAACTCTTATATTACCATATATATTTTTAATTGTTTTGATAAGCTAAAACAAGATACAATAGAATTCTGATTGCAATTTTATTAAAAGTTTATATATTAGGATTGTTTTATAACCTTATAATATTGTTTTCTTCAATCAGAAACATATACTTCTCTCAAATTCCACCTCTTTCTTATTATTTAATATTAGATCTGTTACTTTTTTCTCTAAACAGTAATTTTCTCAACTAAGTTTTATCTAAAATTGCTTCTTAAGAATTATTAAGAACTTAATTATTATTAAGAACTCTAAGAAGAGAATTTTTGGAGTAGTTTTAAAAGGCAAATTTAATGCCTGGCACAGCAGGTGTGTACTCTCCATTCAATTTTAGCCCTATTGCTAGTGAAAGACTAGAAGTAATGAAATGAGTATAGAAAGAGCATAATTTTAGACATTATGAGTCACCTTTTACCCCATTAATAGTATTTATTAGTGTTTATTAATATAGTATTCACAAGTTGTACTATTTGGATCAACTTTTAAAATATGTTATTTATTTTTATTGTTCTTTTTACAAAGAATCTCTAACCTCTGAAGAAAATAAAGTAGTATCTGGAGTGATTGTGGCCATTAAAAATATTTTTTTAGTCTTAGGCAAGACTGAAATCTGTACACACCATAACTTGAAAGAATGAGGTTTCCAAATTCTTAAAACAAACAAATAACAGCAACAAAATTCTCTTTTTTGACCTTTAATATAATAGGCTGGATTATGTCCTCATTTTACAATTTTGATTTCCTATTATCTCTTCTGTAAGCTTATTTACTCCCTTCATCCTCCCCCCAAAGTAAGCTCATGGCAGTTTTGATGACTTCACTTTCTCCTTCAAGTCTGGCCAGAGTAACTTACACATTTCAAACACCCAGCCTATGCTAACCCAGAGAGCAGGACACTCTATTCAGCCTGACCTGTCTTTTCCTCTAGAGGCTACTCTGTCTCATCCTGCAAGTTCAGCTGCCACAACCAGAATTCCCCATACAGTCCCATTATCAAGAGAGATTATGTTAAATGAAACTTTGTTACTGGACAAGTTGTCATTATTATTATTAATTAACAAATAATATTTTCAAATGAGACTTATTTCATGCCTATTAAATAACTAGCACTATACCAAATATTATACATATCTTAAAAAACATTTTGTTAAAAAAATTGTGTAATTCTCATTATTGAGATGGAAATATATTAAACTCAGAAAGGTTCAATCTTGTCTAATTTTATGAAACTAGTAAATGTTGGACTTAAAATTGTTAGTCAAAGTGATGCTACATTGAAGTTAAATTATTAGGGATATGTTCATTGATTTTAATAAAAATATTTATTGAGACTTTAGCATAATGAAAACTGAGAAGATAGGGCATAATCAAATGCTCACTTGTTGGTCTTTAGCATTGTCGCAGTTGTCTCTTCATATACTTTTTCTCAAGAACTATCACACAAGTTCACTGTCCCCATTATGTAAAAACTAATTGATAAGCAACATAAAGATATGAAGTTACAAAAGTGGATTTGTTTAAAATCCTGGAAGAACATACATTTTGTAAATTTACTTTATAAAACTTTAATAATTGTTAGATTTCATCTTCATTTGCTGTTCAAGGAACTGACAATTTAGAAAGATATTTTCATTATTGCATTTTTGCTATTTTTCTCATATATTCAATATCTAGTTTATACACGTAGATCTGATACTGTCTCTTTAAATATATGACTACAGTTCACTTAGAGGTGTTTATCTGTTTATGAGGGTATTTATCTGTCAGTCAGTCAGCTAGTATTTATTGAGGTCCCACAGAATGTGTGTGTGTGTGTTTGTGAACATGAACCTTATAGATCACTTAGTTTTGAAAAACTGCACTTGTAAACCATGGCAGACTAACTTCATAATTAGGATAATATTGTTTCCTAAACCTATTCTGTGTAAATGCTATTTTAACCGTCTTTTAGCCTCTAATACATTAATCACATGCACCTGGTATGACTATCATGAGCGTGACACAATGTATGATTAAATTTTTGTTGTTAATACTCCTAATGTTTTGGTCTGTAACAGGATCACTTCCCAGGCTAGATTTGTGTTGTCAGTTCGGAAATTGCTCTCTGCAGACACACTCACACTCTCGGTATCAGAATGAGGATGAGATTTAGCCTAGAAACAGCTATCTGTGGTTCTTTACAGCTATGGCACTGGAATAATTATTTAGCTTCCTCAGACTTGAGTTTCTTTCTGACACAAATGTTAAGTAATCATCATATTTATATTAACAGTGAACTCAGATTTTTGTTAAATACTTACCATAGTCCATTCTCGTTGCTAAGAGTTTTGATAGATTGTTTTAAAGGAATTTTTATAACAAAACTCAATTACAACACCACCATCATCCCATACTTCATCCTCCCACACCCCAATGTAAAAGATTTCAATGGCTTCTCATTACTTTAGAATAAAAAAATGAAATCCTTTACACATCCTATGTGTTCCTATAGTTCTGATCTTTTTTTGGTCCTGTTTCCCTTCAGTCTCTGTGCATCAGTCACATCAGGCTTGGTTGCTTGCTTTTTTTTCAGTTCCTTGAACACACTTTTTTTTCTCTTTTTATTGAAGATACACTATGGAGGAATATTTAAAACATATACAACAAAAGCCTGGAGGAAGATACACTATGGAGGAATATTTAAAACATATACAAAAAAAAACATATACAACAGAAGCATCACCTCATATCAAGTAAGAAAGGGATATTATTTAAGTAGGAAAAAAGGAGAATCATTATAAAGAGATAATTCAAAAATAGGAAACAAAAGTGAACATAAATGATAAAATGTTCAATTTCACTAGTTTTTAAGGAAATGCAAATGGAAATAATGAGATGGTTATTTGCCTGTGGATGGTTTCTCTCATTGACAGAGATAGGGAAGGTCAAAGAATTGTAATATCTTTCTCATCCACTTTTATACATATATACTAAGATGCTAGCAATGTGTCCTTTGGCATTGTTTATGTGTTATGAAAAAGATCTATATTATAACCTGTGTAATATATAGGAACACAAAAAAGAAATTGTGAGTAACAAAAATATTGATATATTGTTTCAAAGTATTCTTGACATCACAGAGAAACTATAAAATCAAGACAACTTCAGTATTTTACATTTTTAATTGTACTATTGAAATATATAAAACCATATTAGCAATAAAGGTAAAAACGAGCAAATGTCACAACAGTGTTTCGACCAAAACACTTAAGAAATTCTGCCGTCCAAAGAAAAATATCAGATTGGATGCCATGTGTTCATCACTTAAAAACAAGAGTACACTATGCATTTGATGAGTTGATATGCCACCTGCAACTGCTTGTCAAAAGCCCAAATATGTACAGCTTGTAAATAGCATCATTCAAACTAGAATCATAGAAAACATTTCAATGTAAGTGGTGAGAAAATAACATGACTATTACACAAGTCAATATTAACTGTGCTCAATCATCTTTTATACTTTTACTTTGAAATAGTTATAAATTCACAATAATTTGCAAAAATAATCTAGATGACCTATATATCATTTACCCAGTTTCTCCCAATGATTACATATTATGTAACAATAGAACAATATCAAGACCAGAAAATTGATAGTGATGTAATGCTTCTGTGATATTTTATTATATTTTATTTCATGCACCATTTGTAGCATGTGTATTACATGTGTGGATTCTCAAAATGATCACCACATTCAAAATACAAAACAATTGCTTCATCACAGAAATATCCTTCTTGCTACCCTGTATAGTCACAGCCTTCTCCATTTTCTCTCTCATCTCTAACTTTGAGCAACCACGAATCACTTCATCTCTATAATTTTGTCATTTTGATTTACTCAATTACTTTTATTTTTAATTTTGTGAGTATTTATAAATGTTAATTTTTAAAGTATTAACACTTTCAAAAATATTTCAGAAACAAACATCACTACTCTTTAACCTTGTCAAGGTGACAATGTTAAGTAAATCTGTAAATGGCTTAACTAATTTTGGCAATTCTAAACTAATGAGTTCATTTAAATACCATATAAAAATGTTGACAGTAGCAACTGCAGTAGTAACTAGTATATGTCATTTTATTCAGCAGACAAACCTTTTTTATCAACTATTATAATTTTTATAATGAATAGAACCTGTTATACCTCATCTACTAATCTACTTCCTCCTAAGACCAACCATTTATACACACAAATAAAATATGTATTTAACAATTATTATGTATTTAATAATACATTAGTATTGTATGATGAAACATATAGGCTTGATAAACCTAAAATACAGATAAGGACTTAAGTTATTTTAAAATATTTTATTACTACATTTAATTTTTCTAATCTCATTTATTGGGCACAAAGTGGCTACTGAATAATTACTGTTATATAATTATTCCCTTTACATGCTGCAATGCCATATTTTTTAGATATTAGTCAAAAGATGTTATGAATATAACTAAAAGGTTCCATTTGCCTCTGTTCATTAACTAAAGCTTGGAATATTTGTGTCCTTGTTTTGGACTGAAGTTCTATTCCAATTATCATTGGATTTGTAGTTCAATTAAACCTTGATAGGCTGATCCAAGGATGCATTCAATCATCCAGCACAGAAAGCTAAACTCATTTTTACACATTCAGTACCAGATAATCCAGATTTTCTCCATGTTAATAGATATTTGGGCATGGAGAGAAAACTGCATCAGTCTGTATTGGCTATATTAGTGTATAGTAACCCGTGCCAGAGTTTCATTTCCTGTGTAGATTTGGTGTATAAAGAAGTAAATAACTATGAAAAAAATAGGCTACTCACAATAGAGGTAATATGTTGCTTTTGTAAGTGAAAAATTATAGTAACGCTAATATACATGTGTTTGTTTTATTTTATGAATACATTTATAAGATGAGTTAACATTTATTGTAGTGATGTTAGTGGAAATAGAATAATCAGTAAATAGTGTTATAAAATATTGAGGTATGTTTTGTAGTTATTGTTTCTTTTTATTTCTTTGTTTTTGTTACTTCTAAGGATAATTTCTACAACATAGTGGTTAAGAATATGTAATTTAAGTAGGTAGATTTAATATTCAACTCTAACATGTATCACTTGTGAGGCCTTAAACAAGTATTTCCATTTGTAAAATTTAATACTGTTATCTCTGTTTTAGAGTGGTTATAAGAGTAAATTAGGCTTTCTTTATGGATACTTAGCACAACATCTGGCATCGAGTAAGGGCTCAATAAATGTCGGGAGCTTATTTTAATTGTTATTATATGTAATACAAATAAATATTTAGATAAAAAATTTTAATTTATCAGTACATAATCTCCACTAATATCCACAGTTTTCTCTTTAGATCTTTCTTAATATTAATAACAATGAATAAACTAATTTATGTGTAAGTAAAGATAATGTCCAAATAAAGACATTTTGCCCCACTCTTCTTGAAACCAACTAAAACAATAAGAGAATGGAAAACAGGAGGAAACTCCATCTGCAATAAAACTAGCGAAACCACAAACCATGACTGAGAGCTGCCAAATCGAATGGAATTTGTACCAAATTAAGAAAGGTTTCTGAGAGGAAATCAATCTTTTACATCATGAAATCTCCCTATAATCATCTGGGCTGAAAAGTTCAAACAATGAGTGCTTTCAATAAGAGTGTCTGAAGAGAGTGGAAAGTGTGAGAGTATCACATTGTCCTTTCACACTACAGAGAAGCAGAGAGAGAAGGCAGAATGAGGAAACAGGGAAGCAACACAGCCTTAGCAGAAGCTGATTGCCAGTGTAGAAGAGGCTATGAATAACTTTGACTGCTAATCAAAGATACTTGAAAACAAATAAATGCTGTTATTCATCAAAGTCATATGCTGAAGTTCTAACCCCCAAATGACTATATTAGGAGATAAGATCTTTCAGGAGGTAATTAAGATTAAATAAGATCATAAGGGTGAGGCCTTAGGACTGGTGTCCTTATGAGGAGAGAGCCATCTGCAAGAATGAGAGAGGTCTTAGGAGTAGTCAAACCTTCCTATGCTTTGATATTGGACTTTTAGCCTCTAGAATTTAGGAAAATTGATTTCACTTATTTAAGCCACCTAATCTATGGTATTTTGTTATACTCCCAATAGCCAAATTTGGAACAATTTGAGCAACAAAATAAATGCTGATCGTCTTTAATTATAACTTATAGAATAAAATAAATATCCATGAGTCCATATTAATATAAATAAGTAATTGAGTAAGTAAATAAATGAAGTAGCAGCTCTCTTTTACAAAAGAATTCTAATTAATAAATGTAGCATGGAGGGAAATACTAAATTATCATTAGAGAAATACCACAGTCCTAATTGCTGCAAGCAGGATTCATAGTGGATGAAAAATGAAGTAGATGAGAGTTTGAGGAGAAACAGAATATTTGAAGAATCTCTAAGTATCTCCCTCAAGATTTTTACCAGTTATAAAGGGAAAAGAGTAAACTCTCATTGGAGAAACCTAGCAAACACCATGTTAGTCACGTGGTTGATGTTTACACCACTTATTTTAATGCTGATGAAAATCATTTCTTCTTGTTATAATTTAGTGAAAAGGACATATCACTTATATTATTTTTTTTGCTAAAATTCATAACCTCTAATAATAAGAAAAATCAGACAAAGCCAAATTGAAAGACGTTCTACAAAATAACTGACCAATGCTCATGAAAAGTGTCAAATTGCAAAAGATAAGGAAAGACTGAGGAACTGTCACAGTTTGGAGAAAACTAAGGAGACAGCAACTAAATGTAATGTGGGATCCCAACTGGATTGTGGAACTAAAAAGGGACATAAAGGAAAACTGAAATTTGAGTAGGTCTGTAATCCAGTAATTAGTAGCACACAATGTTAATTTTCCTGTTTTCATTGTTATACTATAGTTTTAGAAATCGTTAACATTATGGGAATCTGAGTGAAGACTATGTATGAACTCTCCACTATATTTGTAACTTTTCTGTAAGTTTAAAGTTATTTAAAATTTTTTAAAAGATTATATTATAGAAGAATTGCAAAAGTGGATGCATTTCTAGAAGTTTGCATATTTGTATATATGTACACACTGATTTGCTATGTTTAAAGGTACTAACCAGGTCAATATTGAAAATTTCATCTTATTTTTCTAAAAATGAAAGAAGGTTGAATCTCAGCACAACATACTTATTTCATGCTTCTTCTTATCAAAGAGAAACTTACTATGAAATTTGGAAAAAAAGTAATTGTGTTATGTCATTTTAGAACAAATTATTAATTATTTTTTAAAATAACAAAATTCTTAATTGGAAATAAATGAAAAATTGATTCAACAAATCCTTTTTGAAAGATTGGTCCCACACATAATTTTACACATGCATGAAAACTTATATCAATTTTTCCAATGGAATACCTTGAAACTAATAAAAAGAATGAAGTAGATCTGTATATTTTCAAGGAAAATAGAAATTAGTTGTAAAATAAAAAAGTAAGTCAGAAAAGTATGCATTTTACATTCCAACTTGTACTTTAAAATCTGTATAATTTATATCTATGTTAGTAGATACATGTGTTTTTAGGTGAGAATTTTCTCAAAGAATCTCCAAGAAAACTTTTACAGTGGCTATTTCTGAAGGGTAGGGCTGAAGGGATGGAGTGAGAAAGAGATACTTTTAATTTTATATTTTTATATTATTTAATTTTTATTATAAGCCTGTGTTGTTTTCACACCAGAAATTTTAACAGGAAAATTATTTTGGTATTAGCAATAAAATTGTCCAATATTTGCCACAGAATTTAAATGGATCCGATTGAAGAACATTTCAGAAAAATATTTAACCACTTAACATAAGAGAACTTCTTTTCCAAATAAAACTGCATAAAGATAGAATTTACTGTCTCAAATAATCATGGAAATCCTGTTAATAGAGGTTTTCAGGGACAGACTCACAAGGCAGTCACTTGAAAGAAATCTTATACAGGGAATCCAAGCACTGGATTGGACTGGATGATTTTGAGATCCCTTACAGTCCTCAACTTTTAATAGTGTTCTTTCTTGAAGCACACAAATGGTGTTATGCTTCATAATAAGGAACATTAGAAAGTGATGAGATCTATTTTCTCTGGATTTTTACCCATGGGAAAATAGAACAACTGTTATTATTATATTATTTGATATTATTACATGACTGTTTAAGTGTTTGAATATTCTAAATTGGCATGTTCTGATGCCATAAGTGTTTTGTTTCCCACAGAAGGGAGACAATTAGAATAATTTGAAAGTAAAGAGAGTCACATTTACTTGACCCAGTGATGTCAATGTTCTTTCTCCACCAAATGAGTAAAATTTAGATGCATCCCTCAAATTTAGATGCAGGACTTGGTAGAAAGACAATTAGGAGATTAAGGCTTTTGAAATAAAAGAAGCCATCTTCTATTTACCTGGAAAGCAGAGCACATATGAACTAAATATGGTTGGTCATCACAATTTTATATAATTAGCTTTAGGCCTCAGCTTAAAAAAAAAAAAGATGTTGGAATCAAACTTCAACAAAGAAAGCTTAGAAGAAAGCTGAAAGCTGGTTGGAAAATACTATTTATTCATTCATGTATTCAATAACTATCTATTGAGCACCTACTATATTATAAGCAATTTTTTACACATGGAAAAATAATAAAAAATACAAGTACTGCCTATCATGTAGATTACAATTTAGTGGAGAGAGAATGTTTTATTTAAAAAAGAAATAAAATACAGACAGTCCTCAACTTACAGTGGTTCGGACTTATGATTTTTTGATTTTACAATGGTGTGAAAACAATATGCTTTCAGTAGAAATCGTACTTCAAATTTAAAATTTTAATCTTTTCCAGGTCTAGAGATCCTTGGTGTGATACTCTCGTGATGCTGGGCAGTGGCAGAGAGCCACAGCTCCCTGTCAGCTATGTCATCACAAGGGTAAACAACCAACATTCTACAGTGTACTGTGTTTCCAGAATTTTTGGAGTATTGTGTCTTGTGTTTTCATGTTCTATCAAGTCTACAAAATGCCCATCTGTGTCTCCTGCTTCTGGTGAGAAGAGGGAGACAGATATTCTTGAGATGAAACGCAAAATAATTGTCAAACTATAGGCTAATTTAAATGCTCTGTGCATGTTTAAGGTAGACTAGGCTAAGCTATGATCTCTGGTTAGAGGTATAAAATGAATTTTTAACCTATGACACTTTCAACTTACCTTGGGGTTACTGAGACGTAATCACACTGTAAGTCATGAAGCATCTCTAATTTTATACAGTGTTATGTGTTATGAAGAAAATAAAACAGGACACTGGGTTAAAGAGTAAACAATCAGGAAAGCCCTCTTGAAGGAATGACTTTTGAATTGGAAAGGAATCAGTCATACAAAAATATGGAGAATAGTATTCCAAAGAGAAAGATCAGTAAAGTCCTAAAACAGTCAAAAGACTCTAACTTGGCATGCTCAAGGAACAAGAAGGCCACTGTGACTAGAATTTAGGTAGAGAAAAGCAAGTTAAGGAAGAGGAAAAATTAAAATCACTGTGTCTGATATACATCTGACTTGTATTCAATTATATTTGAATAACAATATTGTTGTTATTAAATCTTTCCTCTGAATCTCTATGTTCTTTGAATAGCATAAACTTGAAATTACTTTGAGTATTCTGTTATGCTTTGGGGATTTCTATCCCATCACTAAGAAAAATGGCTTTCAATAATTACAAAGGAGGAAGTGTTATAGGATCTGGGAAACTTGAACGGAACTGTGAGGTCTGTTAGCAAGATGAACTGCTGTAGTAAGGTGGCTTTGGCTTTGATTGTAGTTCTCTTTTTGAAGGTGTGTTTCCTTATAAATTGGAAATTATAAGAAATTTGTGTCAACAAGGCTCAGGATGCATCTATCTAAAAGCTGAATATTTAAAATATGGCTTAGGAGTATCAACATGAGTATAGCATTTGCCAACTTAAATCTCACCATTGAATAAACAGTTTGAGAGAAAATTATTGAATGGTATAAATGTCACCTTTATTTTTTCAATACAAGCAAAGAAATGTGTGTCTGCTTGCTTAGAAGATTTTTGCTAGACAGATGTATGCTCAGATCCTGACTATTTATTAGAGAAGAGTCTCAGCTCTCATTTTCAATTTTAATCACTGTGTCAATTTTTAAAAGGGCAGTTCTCATTAGATAAACATTTGGAAGTTATAAAGCTGAAAGGTCATGGTGTAGACAAGACAAAAGATAACATGCCACCAGCTGGCATAGACTTCCATAAGCAAACCTTTTTTTTCCCAGTAAGCTCAACCCTCAGATATCAAGCTCCTAGAACATAGTAATCATTGTTAACCATTTTTGTGTTTGTCCATCAAAATAATTTTACTTGTATGGGAAGAATTACATATATGTTTCTACTCAAAGGTTATAAAAGGTGGAATGCTGCAGTAAAACTGTATAGCAATTAATATTCCAATTTGATTCAAACATCTTTATCTAGAATAGTAATCATAATCATTACTGTTTATTCAGCAATAACTATACACCAATTGTTGTACTCTTCATGTTATCTCATTTAAATTTACCACAGGTAGGTATTTTCATCACCAATTTGGAGAAAGAAAAATTAAGATTTAGAGAAAGCAGTTATACAACAGGTACATGGTAGATATGATACTTTAACCCAGGCCTGTGTTACTTCAAAACCATGATATTAACCTCACAAAGACACTATGTCCTTTAATAAGCATTGCTTCAGCTGAAGGTTTTATTCAAGATGCAGAAAATTTGATACTATAGGATTCAAGAAATCCTAAAACACCTGAAGCACAAAAGGAAGTATCAGAAATCTTTGACATTATCACCTTTACTTAAAAAGTAAGTATAAACTAAAAGTTTCAAAAAGTACTGGACTCCCAGTTAAATATAGCAAAATAAAGTTTTTTTTATCATTCATTTTCTTTGAAATTAATGAAAAATAAATATTAAAAATGTAGAAAAACTGAAACCCAAATCATACTTTCAAAATATTATAAAATGTGGACTAAACTACAGAGAAAGATGAGATTTGACCTTCTTTTTTTATAACTTTTCTTAAAATTAAGGAGCATTGCCACAAGTGGACTATACAAATATTCCTTTATCAGAAAGACAAGTACTATGAGTATATGTGTATAATGTGAGAAAATGGATAAGATCCTGTTAGAGATTGTTTGAGATCCCAGAATTAAAAGGGAGGTAAAGCTGAAGGAGAAACAGTGTTGATCAGGTAATTTTATGTTCATTGTTCTAGCCCAGGAGCCATTATAAGGTAAAGTAGAATCAAGGAGAAAAAATATAAAGTTGTTGTTTGGTAGAAACACATAGAGCCATGTTCTAATGACTTCTTCAATAAACCTCTTAAACACTAACAACTATTACAACTACAAGAAAGTTGGCCCCAAAGCAAAGGAAATAACAAATTTATGGAAGGCACTTGAAACAGAAATTTCAAGAATAAAGATACTGGCTCATTTCACTATCTTTATTTCAAATCACTTGAATCTTTAACGAATAATTAGCTTCACTCAAAATAATAATAATAGAATCGGCTGAAACTCTTACGTGAGAAAGAGGATCAATAAAAAAGAACTGAAACATAAGTAAAGTGCAGATGAAAGACACATATCACAAGAGGAAATATGTAAGAAAACAGAAAAGGATGTCATAAAAATAGTTCTTTATAGACATCATTGTATATTATAAAGACCAAAAAAAAAAAAACCTCAAAATACTACAAAGCTTTCTAAGTGAAATTACATAAAATCAAGAGATGAGGTTGGACCAACAAACTTTTAAAACAAATTGTAAGAAAAAAACAAATACATTTAGAGGGGGGAAAAACACATTAAAAACAACAGCAACACAATACAACATATGGTAAATAGGATAGAGAAGATCATGTAAATGACATTCGAAAAGTTCAAATAGCAAAAATGACAGACATAAATTCAACTAAATGAACTAGTTAAACTATATATAAAATGATTAAACATCGCATTTAAAATAAGAGATTGTGTAAAAAGATTCAACTATGTGCTTTTTATAAATAATTCATTTTGAGATCAACTAAATAAATATAAAGACATATATCATGAAAGCAATAAGAAAATTGTCATGACATTATTAATACCAAAAAATAGACTTTAGGATATTACCAGAAATAAAGGAAACTTTTCATGGTAGAGGAGTAGAGTCAAATAATCTAGAGGACAAAAAAAAACAATCACAAATGCATATGCACCTAATAGCAGAATTTCAAAACACTTGGGAAAAAAAGATAAAACTAAAGAATAAATAGACCAGCACAGTTTTATAGCTGGAAGTTCTATACCATTCTGTTAGTAATTGATAAAACAGGTGGTCAAAAAAATCAAACAGGATAGAGAATATCTGAATAATACTATTAGTAATAATACATTATTACTTTGCTTGGCATTAATAAACATTTAACATAACAAGTGAAAGATACATACTCTTTTCCAGTGTACAGTGGATATTCATCAAGTTTGAACATATACTGAATCAAGAAAAAAATTCTTAATACATATTAAAAAAACTAAAATATTTCAGAGTAAGTTTTCTTATCATATCAGTACTAAATTAGAAATGACTAACAATATTCCTAGAAAACCTGCAAACCTGGGTTAAAGAAATAAGAAAGAAATTAGATAATAGGAAAGCTTTGAATGATAAAATATCAGAATCTGTGGGAGATAGCTAGAGTCATAAAAATGTATAACTTTAAATGCTTATATCAGTAAAGAAAAAAGTCTAAGTCAATGATCTAATATTTCATCTTAAGAAGTTAAAAAAAGAACAGCAAACCAAAGCCCAATAATATGGAAGAAAAGAAAAAAGAAATTAGAAATGTAGATATCAGTAAAATAGAGGAAATAATTACAGTAAAGAAAATTCAACAAAGTCATGAAAACAAATTAAATTGATAAACTCCTAGCAAGAATGCCCCAAAAGGAAAGAAAGAAAACACAAATTATCATAATACTGATAAAAAAAATAGACAAGAGTCAAATCCTAGATATAATAAAAAATTAAGGATAGACTAAAATGAAACAACTTTACACCAACAAATTTGATGATATATTTGAAATGAACAAATTCTTTGGGGAAGCAAATTACCAATGTTGACACAAAAAGACTTAGATAATTTAATAATTATTAATCTATTTTAAAAAGTGAATTCATTGTTTTAAATGTCCCTGCAAAGAAAGTATCAGATCCAGATAGTTCCTCTACTAAATTTTGCCTCAATTTAAAAAAAAATAGTTTTCCCAAATTATTTCAGAAATTAGGAAAAAGGAAAACTGATTTTTGAGTTCAATATAATCTTTATACCAAAACTGAAAAAGAAATTAAAAGAAAAAAATCAGACTATGTTTTTTCACAGACTATTCATAGATGCAAAAATTGTAAACAAAATATTAGTATTGAATACAATAAAAAGGAGTTTATTCTAGAATATAAACTTGGCTTAACATTAGAAAATAAATTAATAAATAAAAGAAGAAAAATTATAGTATAATATTGATAAATACAGAAAAGCATTTATAAAGTTCAACATATACATGATAAAAAATAACTCCCTTAATCTTTAAAAGATAATCTACAAAAATTTACCATGCATCATACTTAATAATATATTACCTAAAGTTTTTCTCCTAAGGTTCAGAATGAGAGATGGATGCCTATTGTATTAGTAGTCCTAAGTGTAAAACAAAAGAAAACAAAAACAAACAAAAATACAAGTTATAAGTATTGATATGGAAAAATTAAAACTGTAATTATTTGCAGACAACCTTATTGACTATACAGAAGCTAAAAGAATCTACAGAAATATTATTTGAATTAATGAATATCTAGAAATATAGTAAAATATGTACAAGACCTATGCACCAAAAAAATTTTTTTTCAAAATAATACTAAGAGGAATTAAAGAAGATTTAATATATGGAAGGCTATACATATTCATGACTTGGACTATTCAGTATTATAAAAATGTCAGTTGTCATCTAATTGATTTACAGATTTAATTTACTTAAACTGAATGAAAATTGATGAATTATAAAATTTATGTAAAAATAAAAAGGTCCAAGTATATCTGAGGCATTCTTGGGGAAAAACAAAGCTAGAAGTTACAATACTAGATATCTAGATATATCATAAACTTGTAGTAATTAAGAAAATATGATAACAATATAAGAAAAAATAAATAGACCAGTGAAACTAAAATGAGAGTAAAAAAATTATCATCTTTTTAATGATCTAGATGACTTTTCAATGCATTACAGAAAAGATGGTATTTTTAATAAATGGTACTGGGTAAACTGAATATTCATATAAAAAATGAGCACTACCTCTATCAATACACAAAAATAGAGTAAAAAGCTAAATGTTAAAGTTAAAACAATAAAGCTTTTGGAAGAAAACAGAATATTTTCATGACTTTAGGATAAGCATATATTACCTGAACAGGACACAAAAAGTATTAACCATAAAGAAAAAATAATAAACTAAACTATATTATAATTAAAAACTTTTCAAAATAGTATTAGAAGAGTAAAAACAGTAAAATACATTTGAATTATATATATTCAGTAAAAATTCCTACCGAAATATATAAAGAACATCATAAAGTCAATATGAAAAATGTATACAATGGAATACAATAGAATGGAAAATGTGCAAAATACCTAAAGACACTTTACAAAAGAGAACATCCAAATACCAATAAACATAAAAAAAGGTACTCAAGTACATTTGTTTTCAAGATATGCAAATGAACTATAATATATATCTTTATATCCTCTAGAATAGCTAAAATAATAAAAGACTCTTTTTATGGATCAACTGGTGGTTAGAGTGTAAATTCATAAAAAAAAAATTTTGTTTAGCTTTAAAAATTTGTTTGGCAAAATCTACCAAAATTGAACATATGCATACCATATGACCCAGCAATTACAATCCTAGGTATAAACCCAAGCAAAAGACTTGAATTAAATGTTAACCAAAAGACATTTACAACAATGTTTATGGATATGATATAATAATCTCAAACTGAAAATACCTGTTGTCCATCTACAGTAAGATGGGTAAATTGTGATATATTCATACAATAGAAAACTAAAAAACAAGAATAAATAATTTTTAACCATAAAAATAAGAAAAATTAACCTCACAAACAATATATTAAGCAAAATAGGCCAGTTACAAAAGATGATATAGTATATGATTCCACTGACATCAAATTTGAAACTACCTAGGGGGATGGAAGTTAGGGTAGTGTTTATGCTTGACAGAGTGGAGGAAGAGATGGAAGAGGACAGGTGTCAGTTTGAGTCCTCCAAGAATCAGATGTTGAGATGGGATAAGACTACAACAGGGTTATTGAGAGGTAACACCTGAGATATATAGGTAGGGTAGAAGCATGATTGAGAGTGAAAAAGTCTGTATACCCTTAGCTGCTCTGACAGCTGTGGAAGGAAGCAGAACTGAGCAAGAAAAGATAGAGTGGAGTGTAGATTTGAGAAAGTCTCAGCCAATCAAATGGGAAGCTCTGCAAAAGGATTACCAGAGGAGATGGACAGAGGTTCTCAGGTCCTAGTAAGCCCACTCTACTCAGTTATTGACTGGGGGTTGCCAAAGAAGGGTGGGGCCCTAGCTGCCATAGTCTCTGAAGGGGGCACAGTTCAGGGCAATCTGCTCATTGCACTCCTGGCAGCTTGACAAGCAAGTCTTTGTTAAAGAAATGTGAAAGCAACATCTCCAAGGCGGATGAGGGACTTCAGAGCTGCTAAAAATATAGCTTTCTTTATTCCAGTTCAGTTTATTACTCAAGTGAATTCATTTTGTGAAAAAAAATTTTTTTTGAGCTATGTTCTCATAATTTGTGTATCTTCTGTAGTATAGTATACTTTAATAGAGGAATTTACTAAGGAACTAATCTCTTAATGCTTGTCATAATATTATATTCTTATCTTATGCTAACTGTGACTCATGGCCTATTTTTGTTCAGCCCTGGAGCTAAAAATGGTTTTAAATTTATAATATTTATTATTAATATTTATCATAGAGAAAGATATGTGACCATGTGTGGCCCATAGTCTTTTAATAGTTAATATTAAATATATTTAATATCTGGCTTTCTACAGAAAAAGTTTTCCCATTTCTGCTTCAGAGAGCTCTAGAACTAATATGTCATGTGATATGGAAATTATCTAAAGTTTAGCATACCTTTAATTTCTTGTCTCTCTAGTAAAATTCTATTTTATTTATTTAAAAAATATTATAATATATCCATTTTTGTCCTATCTATCCTTTTTACTTATATATATACTTAAAATTATTAAAACAATATCTAGAATAAAGCTAATAAAAACTAAAATTATTACTAGGTATTGGGACTATCTATGAATGATTTTAAAAAATCTTTTTAGGACTTCTCTTACTATATAATCTATATAAAATTTGATACACACATGGCAAAATCAAAAAAAAAATAATTTATTTTAAAAAACAAAAAAAATTCTAAGTAAATTGCATAGTTTTCAAAGTCAGAATTATATCTCACTCACACACATATTGTTTAAAGTAATAACATATAAAACCTATTTGGTCATTTTGCTATATTTTGCTTTTCTTAGTCTTAGAGATCCATAGGAAATATAGCAACATGTGATAAAATAGTATATTGATTTATTTTTAAAAATGACATAAAATGTTGGGCAGTTTTCTCAGCAAGGAAGAAATAACAAGAAGGAATCCCATGAACCTTGGAAGTTACCACAAATGCACTTTAGACAGTTAATTTTACCCAGCACTATGTGATTCTTTCCTGCCAAATGTCTTTTGAGTTCATGGAGATCCTTATGTGTAAAGAGATCTTTACACCTAGAAATGTAAAAGTTTAATAGAATCACAAGACTTCTCATCTACATGAGAATTTATGAGTGACTTGACAGAACTCTAATTCTCGAATTCTCATTTTCTTTTCCAAACTTCTTTACAAAGACTAAGATATGTTAGAAAAAAAATATTAACCACTGAGTCAAAAGTCTTTTGTTAAAATCTTTTCTGCCCATTTTTGAGAAAATTAGTTTTTAATACTGAGTCTGCATTCCTTTTGTAAAATAAAATGAGAGAGTAGAGGATATGTACTGTGTTACCAGTTACCTACTGCAAACATAAGTACTGAAACACAATACAAATTTAATCTCTCGGTTTCTATGGTTCACACATAACTCAATTCTCTGTTAATGATCTCACTGGCTGAAATTCAGGTGTCAGCTGGTTCTACATTTCTAATCTGTGGTTCAGGATCCTTTACAGAGTACAGAATTCACATCCTTGCTGTTGAACTAAGCCTCTCTGTTTCCTACCAGCTGTGGGTGTGGGACCACTGTTTACACTAAGAAGCTGCCCCCATCCCTTCCCACATGGTTCCTCTGTCTGCAAAGCTAGAAACCTAGGATCTCCCTCACATCAAACCCTTTCTTGCTTCTAAACTCTGACTTCTTCTGTATTGACCTCAAAGACACAAATTTAAAGAGTTCACGTGGTTAGATCCAACCCACCCAGATAATCTCCCTTTCTTAAAATCAATGGTGCCATCTGACATAATCTAATTATCAAAGTAAAATCTGAGATTCACAATCTCAGTGGTAATGTACAATAATGTGCACCAAGGGTTGGCGTCTTGGAGGCCATTTTAGAATTCTGCTTATGATGAGATTATTTTAAAGTTTAAATAAAATAACATGAAAAAACATCTAAGTAATTGGCCCTGAATAAGAAAGAGCCTAATAAATTGTGATTTAATCTGAATACAATAAATGGAGGAGGAGAGACAACTAAACTACTAATTAGTCATCTACTCAGTTGGACCACAAGAAATTATCATTTTTGTAGATCAAAAATAATAATATATCAACAATTTTATATGGTTCTATTTACCACATCTGCTCAATATCATATTTCACAAAATATTGAAGAAATACCTCTACATTGATTTTTAGTCTATAATTCATTTGATAATCTCTCCTTGTATTTATTCATTTGTTTACAAGTCTGGATGATATAAATCACCTAGTATGTACTAGCCACTGAGCAGGGCAATTTAGAGCATAGGGAGAGGAACAAGGCAGCATCTCTACCCCTCAAAATGTTAGGATCTAATGAATCTGAGTCCTCAAAGATTTTAACAGTGCAGTTGATATCAAACAAAGCTGCTTCTGAACAGATCGAAAGAAGCAACACATATAGCAATTTCATGTGTCTAACATCACATTGTTTATAATTCTATAACAAAAACAAATGGAGAAGATAAATTTAGAAGAAACCCTGTACTACACAGGCCCTGTGACAAATGGAGTTTACAGTCTTGGCAAGTAGCCCCCAAGGTTTTTCAGCGTTCGATGGCATCCTTCTTTGGAAATACCTTTCTTAGTTTCTCAGCAACAGTTCGGATATGACAAACAATTCTAGTGTCTCCTTTTTTAGCTTCAAATAAAATAGCATAGGCATATTTAACATCTATCTTCTTGCTTCTAAAACCCCTCTTTCAAATAGCACTTAATTCAAGGCTTTGTGCACCTTACTAGTGTTCCCAAAAAGTTTTCAAAACTTTTCTGGAAACATAAAAGCTTCTTTTATAACATGATTGAGAATTCTGTCTTTTTTCAATGTTTTTTTCATTATGTCATCAGTTAGTGATAGCAACTTGGTTGAGTTATACTGTAATATAAAGATAATTCCCAAATTATTATTAATTAATTATTAATTATTATTAATTAATTATTAATTATTATTAATTATTATTAACTGTGTTGCTATATTGGCATAATTATATATGATATATAATTATATTAAAAATATAAAACCCATGACAAAGGATATCTTAGACACGATCTAGTCTAATCCCTATTATACTTTGAATTCTTATTGCAATATCCTTAAGCAGTTGATAGTCTCTTCTCAAATCCTGGGATTGAAAGGGAATCCACTAGCAAAGCAGCATTGCTCATACTTTCATTCTTAATATCTAAGTTGAAAAATAGTGCATTAAAACTTTATCATTGTTGAATTTCTTGTATTTTTTGTTGATTGTGGACTGGTAAGAAGAAACTCTCCCACCTTCCCCAAATACATACATATTATATATATTAAATTCCAAATTTAATTAGCCATGACACAAATAAATAACAGAAGCAAGATGGACCACACAAGTTAGAAATAGATGTAGTTTATATTGCTGTGACTTTTCCTAGGCCTCCAGTTCCCTAAAAAGTCAGAAACTGATAACACTTTGAATGGTATAACCTCTGATCTGAGAAGAAGTATAATTTTTGTTACCATGAGCCTTTTATACCTAGGGTTTACCATCTGCTGTAGGTGGCATAAAGACATCCCCCACTCCTAGAACCTGAGACTAAGTTAATTTTTCTGGAAAAATAGGAATAAAGTTTGCAAGTGCAATTAAATTTGCTAATCAGCTGACTTTAACATAAGGAGGTTATCCTGGATCATCCAATGTAATCACAAGGGTGCTTTAAAGTGGAAGAGTAAGGCAGAAGAGGAGGGCAGAGTAATGTAAGAAGATACTGTCTAGTCTGCTGATTTTGAAGATAGAAAACAACTTCTTTAGTATTTCTTGAAGGTGGGGCTGTGAATAATAACTTTTCCACTTTTAGTTTATCTTTTAATGTCTTTTTTCTACTTTCATTTTTAAAATGTTGCTTTGCTGCATATAAGATTTTTAGTCGACAGTTTTTTTGTTTTTAAGTTTTTTTTTAACACATTAAATATTGTTATTCCACTGCCTTCTGGCCTCCACTGTTTCTGATGAGAATTTATTTGTTAATCTCATTGGTGTATCCTATAACATGAGTCATTTTTCTCTTGCTGCTTTCGAGATTTTCTCCTTGCCTTTGGCTTTCAGCATTTTTACTATGATTTGTCTACTTGTGGATCACTTTGCATTTATCCTATGGAGTTTGTGGATGGATAATGTTTTCTAAGAAATTTGGCAAGTTTTCAACTATTATTTCTTCAAATAATTTTTTTGCTCTTTTTTCTCCTTTTCTTCTGGCATTCACATTACGTGTATGTTGGTGTACTTAGCAGTGTCTCACACTCTTTGAATGTCAGTTTATATTTCTTTGCTCTTTTTCTTCTTTGCTCTTCAGATTGAATAATCTCTATCAACCGATATTCAAGTTTGCTAATTATTTCTCCTGCTTGTTCAGATTTATTGTTGAGCCCATCCAGTGAATTTTACATTTCCATTATTAAAATTTTCAACTCTAGAATTTTCTTTTGGTTCTATTTTATAATTCCTTTCTTCTTATTGATAGTTTCTATTCGTTGTCATTATACCTCCTTCACTTCTTTATTCATGATTTCCTTTAGTTCTTTGAACATATATAAATGGCTACTTTGAAGTTTTTGTTAAATCTGACAGCTAGTCATTTATACATCTGCTTTTTTCTAATGCATGGGTCACATGTTGTTTCTTTACATGTCTCATACCTTTTCTTTTTGGAAGTGACATTATACAATACAGTAACTCTGGTAGTTGTCCCTGTCCTCCAGATCTTATTATTGTTATTGTTTTTTTATTTGTTTAATAAATAACTGTACTTAAAGTGAAGTATGTCACCCACCCCCCACTTTGTGAAGCTTCTGATATTGCTCTTTAAGGTACACAGCCTTGGATAGCTCACAGCCACCTGGGGTAGACAGTAGTTTAGTAGGAGTCTCTTTAACACTCTCATTCACTGCCCACATCAAGTTGTCAGCTAATTGCTTTTTTTGTTTTCAACAATGTTTTGGGTCAGGAATTGCTCAACAGATCCATTCAATCAAATTTGGGTTCCTTTGAAGGAATAGTCAATATTTGAGATTTGTTCTGACCCAAATAATAGTCCTCCCAGCTGTCTCTTTCCCTGGCTCTCCCTGGCAAACTAGCTAGATAACACTTCTGCCTCCATCCCCAAGGAACTTACCAATTTCCTACCAATTTTTTTTATTACCATGCCCCTCACTGTTTTTAAGAGTATCTTTAGGCTTAAATTTCTCTACACTCCATTTCAAATGAAGTCAGTTCCTTTGGGAAGAGATTCAGAGATCTCTAAAATATAGCCTGATTCTATCTCTAGGAAAAATATATTAATCATGGCTCTGAAGCTAGATATGGAAACAATGCTAAGTCTTTCTCTGAGACGTACTATTTGGGGAGCTAAATGAAAGTGGGCAAACAGTAGCTTGTAGCTTGTGGTCTTCTCAGATTGCATTTGTCTTCATGGAATCCCCACCTTATAAGCAAGGAAAAGGACAGGTCTCAGTATTCTCAGTGGTGCTGTACCCAAATTAGAATCTCTTTCCCATGAATGGGGTCTGAGAGGATGAAAGGAGCCCCCACCTGTCAGTCATACTTGCCCAGAACTTAGGCCCAGCACCAGAACTGAGAGCAGGATTAATACTTCTGTTGTCCAGCCCATCCTAGAAAATAACATTATGAGTTGGAGCTGACATGAGAGAGAGCTCTGTGCCTTGGCTACACAAATTTAGAATGGAGTTTATCTTGCTGAGATGGAAGAGAGAAGGAGGGAATGCCTTGATTCAAGTACCATCAAATCTCACTGTTCTTGCCAAGTTTTAGTAGATTTTCTTGAGAAAATATTTTTTTTCATTTGCTGTATGCCTTAAACCTGTTTCCAGATGATTTAAAGGGTTATCTTAAAATATTTTTTATTAATCTTGCTGGGAAGCATGTTCGTGGAGCTCTTCACGCTGTCATATTGGAGGTAGAGCCTCCATGTTATTTCATCTTTGAATTTTTTGAAAAAAATTGCAAGGGGGAACCTCTGTGAATGAAATATATCATCTTTACTTTATAGATAAATTTTTCTTATTCCACATCACAATTCATTGATGAGAGAAGATTGAATAGAGTCCTTGAAAATGCAGATCTCAAAGTTTCTTCTCAATATACTACACTAACTACTTTAATAGAAAAGAGGGAATATGGAAGAGAAATAACTATTCCAGAAAAACACTGAGATAACTTATTTTGAGATTTTGAAGTGCAGAGGCCTATTATAATAGGCATCATAGAGAGAAGTTGCCCTGTGATATTTATATTCTGAGTACTGAAGGAGTGTCTGGTAATAGGGATTACTTAGCAGGTTTGTTGCTGAATTAATATGAAAATTAAATATAGTGGGGGAAATTTTAATGAGTTTGTTCTTTCCATTTTTAATTATTTCAGTTCGTGATCATTTTGAGATGAGATATGACAATTTGTAGATCATGAGGAGAAATTCTGTGTAGAAACACTGGCGGTAAGTAGCGTGAAAGGTAAGAGTGAATAGTAAAGATAAATCAAGTCAAGACAGTAGTAAGCACATAGATAAATAAACCACCAGCTTTTGAGCACTATGTAACTGCTTAAACTGTGGCTACTTTTATTATTTGCAAATTTTCAGGAAAATTTTAATTAAGCTAGATAGCAAAATTAAATTAATAATTATTTTAATTAGTGTATAACTATTATGTTTTCTAGATAATTATAAGAATATATATCATATACAATATATTTTGTGTAGTAAAATGTATAATCATATGTAATTATGATCATATTATAAACATTCTGTGCTAAGGTTGTATAACTTTAAATTTTGATAAAACTATTTTAAGTAAGAATTTCAAGTAGTTATAATAAATATTTTTGCTTTTACTTTAAGGGTTTAATTTATTTTGAGTAATATTTTTTCAGTATAGAAGTTTTTACTTTTTTATTTTTAAGAAAGCAAATACCTTTATTGAATAAGGTTTACACATTTGGCAACTTAGGTAAATGACATCCTACAATCTTATGACAGTTACTAAAATTACTAGCATAATATCTAGGATAGTATTTGTCCAAAAATGATACCCCGACCATCTGCAAAAGGAATTCCTAGAGCCCTACTTACACATGCAGCTCTCTAGGCCCCACCCCACTGCCTTTCAGTCAGAAAATCTGGTAATGTGGCCTAGAAATCTATAGTTTTTTATCATGCATTCCCCAGATGTTTCTTATGCACACCACTACTTCAGAACCATGGATCAAACAAATCAAATCCTAATAAATGTACTCTAAACATCCAACATATTATCCAAATATCAAATATTATAAAGGAATAAAGCAATTAAACTCTGCAGAAGATATAAGGGCAATCACAGAGATGAAGGGGTAATCAGTGAGGAAAAATTTCTTTGCCAGTATTTAGCATTAATATGTAAAAAACAGTAAGTTAACAGAATAAAAATGAAAAATGTTTTTATTTGGTATAAGTAAATTACAAACTACATACACAGTCAGAACAGATTTTAAATATTTAGTTTTGTGCATGAACAGGCATAATTATAGTCCCTCAATCAGTCTGGACATATGATACAGTAAGTAGTTTAAGTATATTTCTGTTTTAACAGTAAACCTATAAAGGGGATAAATAGCGGGAAAAAAAACCTGATTTCTCCTTTTTTTATGTTAGGTTAAATGGGTAATGGCACATTGAAGAACTAGAATTTCATCAGAGGTCATTTAAAGCAAAATACTGTAATTATTCACTTTTTACAGATACTAATTATACTTTTGCTCATGCTTTTCAGTATTTATAAATGAAATCGCTCTTCATTTTTATGCTAAAACATCTTTACAAAAGTTGTTACAGATTATTTTTAATACCTTTTGCTCAGCCATTTGGTATCATCACTATTCAGGCAACAATGTTCATATGGTAATAATTTAATTTGTTTTTCACTAGGGCCCTTTGTCCAAATTTTTCATTTCAGCCTGCACATGCTTAACTCTACAAAGTGTTTTAATTATTTTATTTGACGATGGCATTTCTAATTCAATTGATATAAGATATGTTTCCAATTTCCGTTTGCTAGTTGAAGAGGGGGCCTTACTCTACAAATTTAAGATTTCTTTGATCTTATATTTTCAAATCAAGGTTAGTCAGGTTTTGACTTACATAGTACATCCTAATCAGTTATTATTGAGGCCTAACAAATTGCCCCCAAACTATGAGAGCAAACATTTGACTTTACTCCTCATTTTATATGTTATGAATTTGAGACACGGTTGCCTGGATCACTCATTCTAAAGGCCTGTGATATGGTTGCACTCAGGGTTGGCTGGAACTGCAGTCATCTGAAAGTCTGAATAGGTTAGATGTCAAAGGTGGTTCTCTCAAATGCTGGTATGTGGTGTTGACCATAGGCTGGTAACTCAGCTGAGTTATTAAGACCTGTATCTTCTCCAGTTTAGTGGTCTCAGGATAATCAGACTACATGGTTTCTCACTTCCCCCAGAGTAAGCTTCTCAAGAGAGACAGATGGAAGTTTCACTGTCTTTTCTGATCTGGCCTTAAAGTTACATAGCTCACATCTACTACATTCTGTTAATTATAAGAGTCACTAAAGCCAGTCTAGATTTAATAAGAGGCAACTTTAGACCCCAAATCTTGATGGGAAGAAGTTAAATTTCTTTTAAAACAATTACATAATCCTACAGATTTGAGATATGCATAGTCCATGTAATTTAATTTTTCTTTCAAGTTTTTATATATTATACCAGAAATATATAATATATAGCAGGAGTATATACTCTATACTGTATATAGCATATGTGTGTGTGTGTATATATATCTCTGTATATACATACACACACACACATTACATATATAGTATATATAATATATATAATACATATATGTTTTATTTACTTATATATGTTATAAATATAATTTACATATAGATTCTTCTAATATCTATATCAAGCAGTTGATCAATTGATATAAATATTAGGAAAATTCACTTACAGCTGTCAAGTATTAAAAGACTATTAAAAGATTGGTATCTCTTCCAGATTATTAAATTTTCAAACATAGTTGTTTAATTATAGGCAAAGGTACTAATTAGATTTAAGGTCTGTAGCAACCTAAGGGTTCTATGAACCCTACATTCTGAAAAAAAAAACATAATAAAAAAGAAATTTAAATTATGACTATTCAAATATTAATTACTGAAAGAGACATTTGAAAATACTTTGTAAGCATTCTTATCATGTATTATGTAAGTTTTTGGGGGCTCAGTTATTTCATTGCATTACCTCCATGAAATATTTCTATTTAAAAGAGTGAGTTCAGATGTTAATTTTCAACTTTGATTTGCACGCTAGTGTTTTGACACCCTAATTCTCCATAGAATTGCTATTGTCATCAGTAAACCACACCTACTGAAAACAAAGCTAGATAAGTTTCTTGAGAATAAAGTCTTCACCAGTGTAATAAATTTCTAGGTAGGATTTAGCCCTTTTACATCCAGTGAATTAAAAATATGGGTATTTAGATCTGGAGCCTTAACTGAAACACCAGATGAGTTAGTGCCAGTGCTGCCCAACCAAGCCATAAGGTCCAGTGGGCACAACAGTAATCCTATGTATGAGTGGGAACAACATTTCATTCAGGTTCAGACTTGAGCAGATCTTGAAAGAATGAAAAAATTATATGACAGATTTCCATGGAAATCATCTCTGTTCTACTGATGCCTTTTCTTCTAGAGCAGCGGTCTCCAACCTTTTTGGCACCAGAGACAGGTTGCTTCTATGAGAATCTAATACCTGATGATCTGAGGTGGAGCTGAGGTGGTGATGCTAGTGCTGGGAGCGGCTACAAATACAGTTGAAGTTTTGCTTGCTCACTGCCGCTCACCTTCTGCTGTGTGACCTGGTTCCTAACAAGCCACGGATTTGTAACAGTCCGCGGCCTAGGGTTGGGTACCCAGTCCTAGAGGTTGACTACTCCAGCATGTGCTGAGATTAACTACTCAGATTTCCCTTTAGGAATTACCCTCCCCACACCCTGCTATAATAGCCAGGCCTCAGCTATCATTTTGGGGATTGCTCAGCTGAAAAGAGCCTTCTTGCTAAGATCACTCTTCTCCTTGAGCAGCCTACAATCAATGACCTTTGGTAAAGGCATATAAAAGTCTTGCCTTCTTGTCTCAATTCAAGACAGTTCTGAGACTTCTAGTCTTCAGATTTCTCTGTGTGGATGGCTGAAGCATTCCATTTAAACTGCATCATAGCTCACTTCTCTCTCTACCCCAATTCTGCCTCATCCCTTTTTCCTTCCACAGATATTGTTCTCAAGAGCACACTCTAATAAACCTCTTGCATGTTAAATCTGATAAACAGAGTCTGCTTCCTGGGGGACCCAACCTGAAACAATTATGAGCAGCTGACAGAGGAGGAAAAAGTCAGGTCTGGTCCACAGATGGGAAGATGTAATACACCGGGACCAGCCATAAGTTACTCCTGCCAAACCACAGCCTCATTCAGAGATGGCCCCCAAAGTCTGTGGTGAAGGAAATTCCTCTAGTATTCAAAACTGTGAGCAGTACAGTTTATTGTTTATCATGTGTACAAGGGATAGTGGTTTGATTTATGAATATACATTGACCCCTGTGTCCTATAGGAACAACAATCAAAGATCAGAATGAAGGAAGTCTGGAAAAGTGTCAAGGGCAAGAAGATGGTACAATGGAAATGGGCTTAGAGTATGCAAATATTCATGTCTCACATTAATACCCAGTGAGGAGCATCCACCACAAAAGAGGCACTTAATTACCAACTGGACAAGATGATCCATCCTATGTCGCTCATCTTATTTACTCAGCCCAGTGGTGCTGAGACAATGAGTTATGAATAATGTGGCCATTGTGTCAATGATAGAGACTATACATGGACTATACAGCATGGGCTTTCTGTCTTCAAGAATGATCTGGTTACTGACACTACTGAACGCCCTACCACTAGCAGCAATACGGCACATTCCCTGAGAATGGCCAACAACCTGACTTTAATTGCATTACATTGGACCTTTTCTACCGTGTATTATCCTTAATAGAATTGACACCTGGGTTTTTCTTTTATGCCTCCAGAGCCTCTTCCAGTGCTACTATTCAAGTATTTACCTAATGCCCACATAATTGATATGGTATCATATAAAAAATTACCTTACACTAACAGATTGTTTTTGGTTTTGCTTTCTAATTTTTCATTTTAAAATGTATCATATAGGTTTATTATAATTCACAGATAGAATGAAACACTGAGCACATGCCTCTCTTAGCATGGGGGCCTGGCTCTACATAATGAGTGGTCACAGTTTTGTGGGTGGCTCTTTTTTCTTGTTGGGGCCAGTGCTAAGGCATCTCCCTTTTCTGAGGAGTCTATAGAAGAAGCCTCTCTTGAGTCTGAGAACTGGGTAACCTGTTTTCTTTTCTAATGCCACGCTTTCCTCATTTTCACTTTCACTGATGTTGTTGAAACATTCAGATGCAATTGTCTTATTCTGCTGGGGAATGGAGATATCCTATAATGAATTGAGTATAGAAAATGTCCCCTGTCGTGTCCAGGTGGACTTCTTTCATTGTGAAGAAGTGTTTAAAATCCAAGACATTCTTACAATAAACTGCCTGAGGATCAGGACAAAAAAGAGCTCTAAGATATTTGTTTCTAGCCTCCTGAAGTTAATGTCCTTGAAGTTAATGTTGCTTTACTCTAGCTATGCCACAGCCTTTGCAGCTTTGAATTCTTGGTAACTACAGCCCTCCCTGAGTTCCAGTAGCAGCATAAATTTACTTTGTTTGTTTGTTTGTTTTGTCTCTTTAAACTTGCTGTGTTGTGCCTGCCCTAGGGTCAGTACACACACTTTTGCCTACTCTCTATATTTTTTTTCTGAAGTTCAAGTATTTTTTCTTCAAAGTTAAAAAAAATATACTATACTGTATTATTACAAAAATTCACTAGTATGAAACATTTTGCAGCTGGTGAGAAGACAATAAAAAGTTGATTTTTAAAGTCATTAGTATGAATTATTCTTATAGTACTATGAAAATTCAGAATTGCAAGCTACATTTTCTTTTTTGACATTGCCCACAGTACTCAAGATTCCTGAGGCGAATGGCAGCTGTTCCAGAAAGGAGGATGGAGAAGAATAGGTAGCAGACATCAGGGGATTTCCATTTCTCTTCCAATGCTTATATATTTCAGGACATCAGATTGACTGCACTTGTAATCAAAGACCGCTCTTCACCAGTCTGGATGGCCCTATCCTATGAAAACTGATAACCATCACAACTTCTGTATAGCGGTTTGGACTTACTGAATGATTTGCAAAACAAGATTTTTGTTACCTGTGTGGGTTCCATCCGCCACAAAATTATTATTTAAGCTGAGTATAAAACTTTACAAGTATGTATAGTAATATACCTTCCCTCTTTTGTCTGCTTCATCTTGAGAAGAACAGATCAATTTACAAAAAAAGCAACATAAGAATGAGCATATACCCACAGAATCCATTTGCCTTATTGCACATTCATCAGTCAAAAGCTATAAGCCTGAGTTAAATAGATAACTAAAGAATAGAATAATAGAAAGGCTTGGCGAAGGCACCAGCTTAGGCACATCATCCTGTGATATTGGCATGCAGTTCTCCAAAATGGGCTTTATATTCTAAACCAATGGCTCTGTGTCCCCTGTGGATAGAAAATACAAGTCTGAGAACCGAGGTTTCTAGAAGTAGGGTAGGTGTTTCTCACCATTGCTCCCCATGACCCACTTTCAGAATGTATGCTTCCTGTCACCATCACTTTAGGTCACATAAAGACTCCTATTTCCCAGGAAGGAATATTTCTGTCAGGGTACCCTGTTGGCATTCATGTAAACTTGAAGCTATAACTATATCAGGTCAAGTTGGGCTCATCATGCCACAGAACACCAAGCAAAGAGTTAACTATGCTGCAGATGATAATTTACTTTAATTCCCACGGGGAGTTAGGATTGCTGCTACACACTGGAATCAGGGAGGAATATTATCTGAAAAAGAGAAGATTCACAGGGCTGTCTTTGGTGCTTTAACACTGAGTGGTAACTGAGGATCAACAGTTGCAGCAACCACAGTCCAACAAGGGTGAGGCAACTAATGGTCCAAACCCGCAATGATAAAAGTCTGAGGCCATTGCCCCAGGCAAAAACTAGACTGTCTTACTAGCCGAATAAAAGGGAAATTCAAAGTAAGGACCGCAGCTGATTCACTAACTCTCTTTTATTAAGTCCTTGCAAATTTGGCCACTACCTTGAAAGGAACACTGTAATATGAATGAGAGAAATAGAGAAGTGTTGTACTCTACTCCAAATTTTCTCCACATTCTACTCCACAAATGCTGTAGTAAACAGTTCTTAGAAGGCTGCACCCAGCTTCCCACATATAGCCTGACAGTACTGGACTCAAGCCCATGTTATCTTTCAATTCCTGCCTGGGTTTTTTGTTTTTTGTTTGAATTTGGTTTTAAAGCTCTTGCATGGGAAATCTGTAAGAACCTATGCATCACTCAGAACTGCAAAAGAGTTAAATATCAAGGAGGTTTCCCTTGACCAATGGGAAGCAGAAGCTAAAGGACTGATGTCCACCCAGTTGGTCAATTTTGAAACACATACCATAAGGTTCTTTAGAAGGAACTATAGAATTGAGCACCAACACTGTGGTCAAATCAGCAATGCATCCTTTTGCTGGCTTTCCCCCCTTTCTGTTCAATACTCCACCCTTCTTGCTTTCCAGTTATTCTTGAATAAACTACCTATATATAAGACTTTGTCTTAGAACCTGCCTTCAAAAAGTGTCTAAGACACATGACTGTTAGGGAATCTAAGGTTGTGGTGAGCCAGAAAGGAAGAACTTCTAAAATATGAAAATGTTAACCAGCTCAAAGAATTATATTTCTACATAGAAACCTGAGAAACTTTACTTGTTTATTAAATCAGGACTTATCCCAATTAAATTATCTTTGTAGCTTTTAGAAAACTAATTATGAGGATATTTAATTCTCTTTACATCTGATTCTAAGCCTGGAAACTAATTTTATATCTAGATCTAAAACACCCAGCTATGATGTATCCAAGGCTGGAAGGACTTCAACCCGACACTCCCATATATGTCAGTGGGATGAGTACATGAAGATCCTAAGACAATGCTTGGCTAGCCTTTAAACAAAGGGAGGGCTCCATGCTGTGGCAGATACGCACTGACGCACATCTTCTTTCTGATTTCGAAACAATTTCCACTCATCTCTGAACATTTCTCAATAAAGCTAGAGAATCTAGTGCCCTAAAAAATAGCAAACAAAATAAGTCTGATGTTTACGAATGTTTCCATCTTCCTCTGCATAACACATTTTTTAAGCATTTCACATTGGTATACAAATGTTTTCATTTTTTAAAAATAAAATATATAAAAACAACAACAACTCTATTTTGGCATATCAGATTTAAAGATTAGACAAAATATATAATGCAAATATGACTATCAACAAACTTTAATTACCGAGATTTTAAAATTTGTCACAAATCAAACATTATCATGTCTGAAAATTAAACCTATTTTTAGAATTTAAAATTAAAAAATAAAAAACGTTTTTTATACGTATATATGATTCCCTTACCAAGCAAATTTGGAAGATGCTAAATTTTTTATGTTTTCAAATCAGACAGTTGTGATAATTATGTAAAATTATAGTCAGAAGTTATATGCTATCTTCAAACATAACATTTATCATTTAAAAATTACTGTGTTCTTGATTAACCTGAATTTAAATAAATAATGATGGTGATGATAAAGATTATTACAGCTAACACTGTGTGCTTTCTATGTTCCAGCATTTTGCTAAACACTCCACATATTTTATTCAATTTAATTCTCAAAGAACTATAGCAGGTAGATTCTAATATTATCTCCATGTAGCAGCTGTAATTACACAGAGAGATTTAAAAGTTTCACAATAATATCCAGCTTGTAAATCATGAAGTAGCAATGAAATTCATTCAAAGAAACAAAAGAGGCAAAAATTGCTTTGTATTTCTCTGAGATATTCATTAATAATAGTCTTTTGATTTAAATAAATGAGATAACACTAAATAACAACGGATACTCTATTTCAGCTCATATTATGGATCTATTGACATTTTTGAAGAGTCATTTTAGAAACAGATTTTTTTTAGCAAAATGAGTTATAAAGTGAGTAGTGTCACTGAACAATTGAAAGGATCTTTAAAATATGTATTTCAATTATGAAAAGACAGTGGGACTTTATGATTTGCTATAGGTCTTCACAATCTATTGTTATATAAAGATCAGATATTTGTTCTTAGGCTTTAGTAAACATGTCTGTTATCATATTACCAAATGCTAAGAAATATACAAAACTTTTAGCCTCAAATGTTTTTTTCCTTGCAGTGTGGTCATGCCACTCAACTTGCATTTTGTTTCTCTCTACTCATACTGCCCATGTGTTTCATGAAAGTGCCCTCAGGCTCCTTAAGTTTACTTAGTAAAGGGGATTTCTGGACCTTCTGTAGAATCCTTGGGGCTTTTTTCAATCATCCCTTCCCAGCTGTTCCCTCTCCACCTGGCTGGGTTCCGAGGAGATGATGCAAGGCTATGAAATGGGACTGTGCTTGGGATCCAGCTGAGGGGAAAGCATGCAGGAAAGTCACAAAAACTTCCACATAAACAGAGCTGTGACTTGACTGGTCTGGTTAACAAGGTTAGAGGTTGTCTTTCCGAGGGGAATACAAACAGCACTCAACACATTATGTTCCAGAAATGCTTCCTCTTCATTTATACAATATTGGGAAGTGCCTTTGACATGTTTTTTTTTTTCTCCTTTGCAAATGTGATTCAATGTCTCTTAATAAATTATTTCACTGAGTGATGGATCTTATTGTATTTTATTCAGAGCAGGCTTTGGAGACAATTACGAAGCAAGCCAGATTTATCCAGTGAAGCCTCCTCTCTTTTGACAGCTTCATTCACCATTTGCTTTTTCTGTTGGATTTTGAATGTCCTTAAACTGTATTCATCTGATAATAAGGTGCCACAACTTAGTCTGATCCCCTGGTGGCTTAATGTTCCAAATCTTCTCATAACTAAAATTTACCTGTGCACTGTTTCTTCCTTCTTATTCTTATACCTTGGAATCTTTAGTCTTTAATTGGTATATAGTTCTCAATAGAGGTTCATGTGTTAATTGGGTTTAACTTTCCGAAAAGCCTTCTAGAAATAATCTATTATGCCTAAAGCAAAGCTAACAGAATTTGAAGCTGTATTTGACACTGGAGAGGACTGTATTTGTGAATATGTAGAGTTTCTCCTATTTCTCAATCACTCACTGCCTTTTTCCCTTCATGATTATGTAATGATATATTTTCACCACCCCTGGAGAAGGCCAAAAACATTTATAAAAAATTCTTAATGTGTAATTTTCTGGATTATGCACAGTAATTTTGTCTATTGCTTTGAATATGTCTTTTGGAAGAATTCTCAGTGCCTTGTAATCCAGGTCTTAGCCCTTCCAATCCTTTTCCAGTCTGTCCAGCTTGCTCAGTTCAAACCCAGCTACAAGCCTTCCTCCATTATTCTCTTTACCAAACTAAAAACCACAGATAAGAGTGAAGGATTACTAAAAAAATAGAAGTTCTATTTCTTCCAAAATTTTTGGCCTAAATAAAATTTATAAATAAAAATGAAAAGTATGATTTTAATTAATAACCTGACTTAACATAAGAGACTATTCTGCATTAGCCAGAAATAATCAGTTATTCTTCAAATAAACTTTTATTTGGTTCAGTATAAATAAGCCTAGAAGAAAAAGTATAGAACCTGAAGTCAGAAAAAGTAAGTTTAATTCCCAGCTCTGCTAGTTTTATTTCTGTGGGCTTGCTCAAGTTAGTAAACTTTCTAAACCTGTTTCTTATGGGCAAATAGGTCAAATAAAATCTACCTAGAAGGAATGTTACAAAACTAAATTAAACTTTAGAATTTGGTATATAAAAGATCATTGTTTAGTAGCATGTACTTTAATTCAGGAAAAAAAAAGAAAATTAACGAAAGAGAAAATGAATCAGCCAGAAGGAAACAAATATATGTCTTTATGTGTTCTGTGATAAATGGCATGTCCTATAGTGTGTGTTTTCCTGAGGGATATATAATCCCTAAAGGAAAAGAGATGGGTCTACTCACAAAATATACAAAATCTGGTGTAATCCTGTCTCTAGTTTCTTTGTAGCCTGTTCTCACAAGGCTTCACTGTTCCACTAAGGATGTGTCATACCAAACTGTCTTGACTTCCTGAATTCCCCTGCCATATCATGTCTCATTATTTTTCCATAAGCCATTCCTCCCATCTAGAAAATATTTTTTTCCATTTTAATCTCCTGAAGAAACTAAGATACTTGTATGTGTGCATCTGCACACGTAGGCACCACTGGCTCACTCTTTTAGTTATTCCCATGCTGTAGCACAAAGATTCTAAAAACTGGATTAACCCCAATATAAACTCTAATATTAACTCCAATATAAAGGTCATTTTCTAAATGACCTTTAGAAAATAAACAAATCTCTTGAAATCACATGTAATATTTTCTTTATATATGCCTTTGCATATTTTTTTTCTAAAACTAGGATTTGCAGATTTGATTACGATCTCATAAGGGTCTGTGATCCAAAATAATGAAAGGAGTATTGTTGCAGTTCTGGGTGCAAATCACCACTGTACTAGCATATTGTTTGCAGGGATCAGGTCTCATTAATCTCTGGGTTTTTTTAGCCTCAAATGTGTACTAATGCTCAAAAGGCATTTAATGGATGATAAAATGCATTTTCAAGAGAGCATTCTTAGGGTACTAAAAATTATTGTAACAATATTGCACAAGGAACAGTGACATTTGTGAAATAGAAAAGTCCATTCTCGCCCAGCTGCCATTGGATAAAGCTTGGTTGGTGCCGTTTACAATTAGCTAATAATTAGTGCTTTTCTACATACAAAATTAATTATAGCATAATAAAATCCAATAGCATTTGTTCTTAATTCTCTTCTGATCTGCATTCTGTTGTTTATTCTCATTTGTTCTGATAAGGTCCATTGTCTCTAATGTTGCTTCATAAAGGGTAAGAAATAAATCAATGGTATTTAGCTTTTCTAACCATCTGGTCTGGCAAATGTCCCAAAATTAATGTTTAAATCTGGGTGCAGTTCATGTATTTTGTCTTGTCTTAGGGAACATCTCTGGAGAGAGGAAATGAGGGGTAGGAATTGTTCTCTAATATCACTGAGAAATTTGATCTTTTTCATGGATATGGCTCTCTATATAGTTAGGTTTTTATTACACATTATTAGGTTCATTTCTACAACAAAGGCCGTGACTGGTCAGATTGAAAGCTCCACTTTGGATACTATATATATATATATATATATATAATGTAAAGAAATTAATGTTTCTGTGTTTTTAAATTTATTTACAAAAACAGGTTATTCTTTAACTCAGATTTCTTAGGTTAGGTCAGAAAGGACCATGCAACTTCCTACTGGTTCTCTTGGGAGACACTGTGGAGGAGACTGTCATCAAGTAAGAAGTCCATGACTCCCTGTTTAATTAAGAATAGTATTCTTTACCTCTGATTTCTAGACCTTCATATTCGGACACTAGACTGTGTTTCCAGTCTTATCCTGCTTTACCCATTCCATGCATTGTCAGCTTCTGAACATACCTTCTGTGATAATGACACTAATGAGGATGGGAATAATATGACAACTACTGCTTGGTAAATAGATGTATTTGAGCAGTAAAATGAAGGAAGACTTGAAAATGACTCTGGGATTCCAAAGTTGGATGAATAAGTGGCAACTTTAGTAAAAAAGTTGAGATCAGTTGAGAAAATCGATTTAAAAACAAAACAAAACATGAAATTGGTATAAAACCATGCTATAATGAAAATCTTCCCTATTTATGCCCTCAGTTCCCTTGCAACTCTTTCATTTTAGTATTGCAAAAACCCCATCCTGGTTAAATTCAACTCTCTTGTGGTTCTGCTCCTCCACCCAGCTGCACATGGTTGGAAAAAGCATACAATTTTCAAACGAGTCCTTCCTGTCACTCAAGGACTGTACATGTTTGCTTAATCCATTCACTCTCCCACCCATCTAGAAGACCCTTCCAAATCTCTTTGTCTATCCTCACACACCCAACACCTCCTCTCCCATCTTCACCTCAGCTGTTGACCTTGCTTCCTATTTAACCGGAAAATAGAAACAATGAAAAAATAACTCCCGCAAGCTTGCATCATCACACCTAACCACCTCCCTGCATCTGTGCCCATATATTCTTCCTAGCTTCCTGGAATCCTGTCACTTTTTACAAACTGTGTTACTATTAAAGGTCCCTTGTACATTGGAACACATAATTCCTTATCTACTCAAGGCCAGAGCTCCAGCGATTCTTTCCCTTCTCTTGCATCACCATTTTTTCCTTTCTACTGAATAGTTTCCAACAGCTTATATGCATGCTATTATCTCTTCCATATTAACAAAAGAATCCTTCTCTTGACCTCACAGACCCCTTCCAGCTACAACTCCACTCTGGACTTCCCTTTAGAAGTTGTGTGTATTCACTGTCTTTAATTTTCTTCTCCTTTACCCTTGAACTCTCTCTGACTTATGACCCTACCTCTTTACTGAAACTGCTCTGTATGGTCATCAGTGACCTCCACATTGTTAAATGCAATGGTTAATTCTCAATCCTCATCTCACACACCTCCCTTCAGTGTTTGACACCGTTGAAACTTTCTTTACCTGGTTGCCAAGACTTAACTCTACCTGTCACCTTCTACCTCAATGTCATTCCTTCTTTGGCTTCTTTGCAAGCTTCTCCTTAGCCCACCAACCTCTAGACATTGGAGTGACCCAGAGCTCAGTCTTAAGACCCACCTCTTTTTGCCCTGCACACATTACCTTAGTGATTCATCCAGTTCTGTTACCTAAACTATCATCTATATAAGGATCCCAAATTTACAATGCATCCCAGGCACTAGCCTGTACTCTAGATACATATACCTAGCTCATTGCCTAATTTATATTTCCATTTTGACATCTGACAAGCATCTCAAACTTACTGCATCCAAAACCTGATCCCCTCCTCAGACTTACCAAGTGTCAGCATCTTCCCAGTCTCAGCTAATAACAACATCTTTCTTTCAATTATAACATTAAAATTACCTTTTATTCTTCTCATATCTTGCTTGTTAACCAATTCTATTGTGTCTACTCTCTAAATATATCTAAAATCTCACCTCACTTTCCTGTATCTATAGTTTCCATCTTTTAAAAGTCACTATCATCTCTTGATGGAATTATTGTAATACTTTCCAAACAGGTGTCTCTACCTCCACACTTGCCCACACAATCGCTAGTCTAATCTCAACACACCAACCACATTGTGTTGGTCCTTCTCTCAAAACTTTCCAATGAGTTCTCATCTTATCAGAACCCAAGTCATCATCTTTAAAGAGGCCTATGAGGTTCTTTAAAGGATAAATGGAACCATTATCTGTCACCCCATCTCCCGCTTTTCTTTCTCTCTGGCTCACTCTCATCCAGGAACTGGCTTCCTTGGCACTTGTGAACATTTTAGTCATGTTGCTTCCTCAGAGCTTCTGTATTCTCTTTTCTGTGCCTGGAAGTTTCCTCCTCTAGAGAGACTCACTCCCTCACTTCCTTCAGGTCTTTGCTGCAACACTATATTCCCAGTGAGGTCTTAACTGACCACCTTTTTAAAAATTGTCATCTGCCCTCTCGCCACCCAGGCACCCTTTTCTGCTTCCTTGCTACATTTAGCACGAGCTGACATCTTTTCAGCTTCACCCTACTCCATGGAAGCACAGATGCAGTTGTACAGCTGTGACTAAGTCTCGTCACATTACTACTACACACCACTTGTTGCTGCAACAATGGCTGAAGTAAAAAGTGGTGCAAGAAGATGTGAGACAAGGTATGTGAAACACCCAGGTTAGATGCCAACTGGCATAATTATACCAAAACATCAGCTTGGTTTTCTCAACTTGTCTATTTAAAACACTGCCTCTCATGCCATTTTTAAAAAGTGATTATGTGAAAATATATTTGAAACAGATTTCCATTTCTCTATCTGCTTAACTCTTTTATCCAGTTCATTAATCAGCCATTCACTATTTCCTTTAAACTTAAAAAAATAATTTATGCTTACTCTACTATACCTGCAATACACAAGTGAAAAATGTATTTGATATGATTATGTTTCACTATAACTCAATGCACCAGTTTGTTAAGCCTCTGGAAAGATGTCATTTTCTGTGAAGGAGAAAAGACATAGATAATTTTGGTAGTAAGTTTAGTTATGCTTTTGTTGGAATGTCTTAACAAATAGATTTTTAAACTCATTTAACAACTTGGTATAACTAAGTAAATATAAAAAAAATCTCTCAATGTGTGCATTTGCATATTTACATGTTTTCAAAAATGAGGAGAAAATACACAATATTTGGGAATAAGATATGAAAATAATTTTTACAAGTTACAGATGTCCTGATAACTCATAAGTGGTGAAACTATATAAGGTCATCTCTAATGAATGAAAACATTTTTAATTTCACACTTCCCACATCTTGTATTCTGTTTATAAGGATTACTTAAGATGTTTTAAGATTTTAGAAAAATTTAAAATGGTAGTTTATTTCACTCTCAAAACTAAATAAACACCTCTTATACAGTTTGGTGCTCCTAAGCTTTCATTTGACAAAAAGAGACTTGAAATGTTTTTAAATTGATACACTCATCATGAATTTGTTATTTTATTTTCTGATCACTGTAAATAAATCCATGTTTTATTTTTTCTATATGACAGATTTTTTTTTTCCTGGGTTTAATGATATAATTGATCTCAAAAATTATTTTTAGAAATGTATTCACTTTTTTAGGCCATTTCAAGGACAGAGCTTAGTAGCAGAATCATAATGATTTTAAAAATATGTTTCTCTGGCTTGCAAAATTCCAAAAATCACTGAGAAAGTTCAAATCCTAAGCTCATGCATTCACAATAATTATGTGCACATTTAATCAAACCACCTCGAATTCCACATCAACATGGAAAAGAGGTAGAGAGATTGGATAAGAACTCAGTTACTGGAAACTGGATATAAAGTGGGACATGTGGCTCTGTCCTGATCAATTGTGATATCACATTTAATGACCACAGTCACCACTTCAGGACTATATAAGTGGCCCCACAACCCTTAGAATTTTTCATGCAGGGGCTCACAGGAACTTTTTCATTCCTATAAGGTCACTGAATTGGAATGATATGAACTCACATGGAGAAAGACTATCTGGATTAAGATAGGATGAGACCAACAAAGACAAGTGTGAAATAATAAGAAATATATCATCCTTCCCCCTCTATATTATAGCATCTGTCATACCTGGAGAAAATGGGAACACAGTAGATCAAGTGATAATCTGGATAAATGAGAAATTCAAATTCTCTCCAGCCCATGTAAACTAGATTACAGTCCTAGTTGGACATGCTGGGGGTTTAGGGACTAGCCTGCACATAGATGCATGGCAACTGAAGAGGTTCCAGATGATGACATAAAAGGTTTCTGAACTCACCTCCTGCCAGAGTCACACTGAATCTACAGCTACATATACAAAAGTTTCCTCAGAAAGAAACTTCAAATCTAGCAGAGCGACTCCTACACATCAGGCAAACAAGAAATAGCCACATCTAAATTCATAGGAGAGGCTAAAACACTATTTCACCATAAACCCCACCCTCAGTGTGGCAGCTCACAATCAGGAAGAATCTCATAATGCCAAGTTTCTCCCTGAGGAATGAAGGGTTTGAACCCCACATTTGGCATCTTAACTTTATGATATGCACCTGAGAGATAAATAAACCCCCCAAACACGTAGCTTTGAAAGCATATGGGGCTTACATTCACGATACAACAAGGGTATAATGATCTGAGAAATAGTTCTTCAGTTGGTCACGTGGACTCACCCGTAGCTACACCCCAGGGCCCAGGAGGGAGGCAGTGGAATTAAACACCAAATCTTTCTGTGAAAGAGGCCTATCAACTGTGGCCTGAGAGGCAGACTTCTAATTAAACACACATCTAAGGGGTGACTATAATATTCTTTAAGACCTCAAAAGGCAGATGCTATATAGTCTTTATATTCTACCTCTAGTGAAGATAGATAGATGATAGATATAGAAATAGATAGATAGGTAGATATAGATGATTAGATATAGATATAAATAGATATATAAGTAGATATAGATAATATAGATATAGATAGATATAGAGTTAGAGATAGAGATAGAGATGAGATAGAGATAGAGATAGAGATATATAGATGATAGAGATAGATATATGGATGTAGATATAGATAGATATAGATATATAGATAGAGATGATATAGATAGAGATAGATTAGATAGATACAGATAGATGATGATGTAGATATATATATAAATAGATATATATTAGATATAGATAATGTCTCTGCCACCTGTTCCTGCTAATTTCTCTTTTTTGACCCTGATTTCTCACACAGAGCTCCTAAAACCCTTGTTCTAGGAAATTATGAAACTCAAAAGGTGAATTATGGAAACACTGATTTGCAGTTGGTCAGTTAGTAGTAGAAACAACAATCTGGGACTTGTAGTTGACACCTGAAGTGGAGGGAGTCTTGTGTAGCTGAGTCCTTAACTTGTGGGATCTGATGCTAAGTTCAAATCGTGTCAGAACCGACTTAAAATTAGGACATCCAGCTGGTATTGGACAATTGGTCAGATGAGAATAAACCCACATGTCTGGTGTCAAAAGTGTGGTTGGTGTGATGATAGTGTGAGAGTAAAGGAGAACACAGTGCATTTTTCCCCAGAAAGCAAGAGTTCAGGAGAAAGGAAGTCTTGGTTACATTGTTTGAATCCTGCAATTTTACACCTGAGTCTTACTGTGCAAAAATCCTTATAACAATAATAATCCCTTTGTTTTGTATGTCAGTCTGACTTATATTTAAGTCACTTTCGAACTAAAAAATAATTTATTAAAAAATGTAAGCAGTTAGTTCATTAATTAATTAATCAATTAATTGCGTGATTAAGAAAGAACTCCTCACCACTGGGAATGTGAAAAGGACGCAAGTCTTTTCTTATAGCGTGATGCCAGATCTTCTAAATTAGCCATACTTTATGCTCAACAATAAAGAGAATGCAAATTCCCAAGACAACATGATCCCTTTCTGATTGCTGAAAAGAGACCCTTGGTCATTAGTGACTTACTGAACAGCTGTCCTCTATATGCACAATTCATTTTAAACAAATTCATGGGTATTAGCTGGTTTTAATATTGTGATAATGCTTGTTTGGTCTGTAAGTGACAATATCACTTCCTGTATATAGGAAATAGGGTCTCTAGCAAAAGGCAAATGCTTTTATAAACTTGGCTATTATGACTGTCAAATTCCTGAGGATAGAGGTGTGTCTTTCAGACAAGTATTGCAGGGGTGGTCATAGTGAAAAAACAAAATTATTCTTCTGAGCTCTCAAAGGCAAAACTATAAATGAAAGTTACAGGGAGTAGGGTTCAAATAAAAATGACTTCTAGCAATTTTCATTATTACAAGTATTCAATAAGATTTTTCAGGAACATTTAAAGAGGATTCCTAAATTAGACAGAGGAAAATGTAAAGATGATTCATGCATTAACTTGAATGACTTCTATGCTGATTTCAACTTTAACCTTCAAGTTCTATCCTCTAGATCCACACATAACTGCTCAATATGCAAGCTTTTTAATAGCAACACAGAAATCTGAATAACGAGTATTTTTTCACTGTTCTATATTTGTATAATGTAGCAGTATGAAAAACGAATAGACTTCAAATCAATGTGGTTTTATGGCTTCATCTTTAAAGATACCAGATCAGACGTTTAAACAAGTGTCTGTTATCAAGAACATGTCACGGATCTCAAGACACAAGAAATTAACCACAATAATTTTTTTATTTAAGGAAAGTTTCCCATGCAATAGGAAGAAAAGCGGAGGGTGGTAAAGTGTCTTCTAGAAAATTATATTTTCTCAAAGGTCATTTGTAAATTTTAATAATTTAATCAACCATCTGATTCTGATTTCAAGAGTATAGAGGTTTATTTTATTATAAACAGAAAAACTTATATAGTCGTTCAAATTTTGATGACAGAGACTAACACCATTAACTGTGCTGAGCAGAAAACAGGAGCCAAATAAAAAAGAAAGATGCTTTATGTCACTCATCAGCTTAAGAGTATTCTTTCCCCCAGGACCATTCTAAAGCCAAAATTGGAATATTTCTTACTTTTGTACATAATGATTGTTATCCTATCCCTCACATGATCTGTGTGTCTCTGAAACTCAGTTTCTATCTAAGTGTCTAAGTAAAGGCTTCATTAGAGTAAAACACATTTTTGAGGGCATTAATGTGATCTCTAGGTTTGGGTTACCAATGACCTAAATGAAGAGAATAGAGGTAATGTATGGATAAGGAGAGAGAGGCGAGCACAGAGCTACCCTCCTGCCGTTGCTCCGTTCACAGTGAGGATTGAGCCATTCTAATCCCTTTGGATTTTCTATCTACCAAAACAGCTTGGGCCCATCAACAAATTGCAGTGGCATATGGTCCAGGTTTACGAGTAATCTGGCACATGATTAAGGCAAGGGGGATGTCATACTTCAGTAAATACTGAAAATATTGTCGGAGAATTTGGTGGACTTTTAAAAAGTTAAACTGATAAAATTATAATTATTAAATACCTCTAAAACTCAGCAATTTAGATCTTGTCAAAATAAAAGTTTTTAAATGTAGAAAGTTACCATGGAGCAGGGGGATCAATTTTCAAAGTGTTAAAAAGTACTAGTTCTGTTTCTCCTCTGTAGCCTCAGTAGCTTGTATGCTGATCTTCAGGATCCCATAGGGCCACACATGAAGTCTGGATTTCATTGAGAACCAAGTTTCCACTCCCTTGTAATCAGTTTGCAGAATATTTACAGCTATTCGAAGATCTCAGTGATGAGGGAAACAATTTCAAAGAGAGGTACAATGTGAAGACGGGTAAAATGATGGATACTGTCTAAATAACCTCATCCACAACTCTCTCAGGTGCTTAAGTCTCTAGCTACAGCAATGGGTCTCATCCTTGACTGCACATTAGATTCACATGGTGAGATTATAAAAAATGTCAATGCTAAAAATTTATCTCAGAGATTCAGATTTAATTGAACTTCAGTGAGGCTCAGACACTGGCATTTTTCAAAAGGCACCCTACTGTTTCTAATGATGGGCCAAAGCACACAAAACTATAGCATAAAAACTGAACACATCTTTGTGGAAAAATCCTTCTTACTCAAAGATGTGGGGAAGAAAACATTTTATTACTTTTTGTTCCTAAAGAAAATACTTCAAAAGTTAAGCCATTACACTTATAATAAGCCTAAGACAGATATCAGTACATAGTAAAATGCATAGTTTACATAGGTTTTCAAGTAAAACCATGCCCTAGTAACCTAAGAGTAATATGTTTATCGATTTATCTATTCCTTCAGTCATTAGACATTTTTGAAGAGCCAACATATGTAAGATATTGTACTTTTATTGAGGCTACTGCAATGCTCTAAATTTCTCTCATTTTTTTACTCATACAAAGCAATATAATAACTACATACTTAAATACTTATCTAATCATCAATTTCAGAATACATATGTGCATTTGGGCATGTATGTAATTTTATCTTTTAATCAGTAAAAAAATTTTTTTAAAGACTTCTTAATGCTACATTATTACATCTATGTCCAAACAGTTACATAAGCCTGATTTATATTCTAACTCCTTCATAGGTTATTTAGCATTTATGACTGTGGGGACACTGAATAACAAATCAAGCAGCAGAAAGAAAATAGGTAAAACAATTTTTATCTCATTCTACTTAATATTACAGTGTTCTTTAGAGCCACAACATAGCATGAACAATTTTTCAGGATTTCTGGTTGTTCTGGGCATTATATTCTTACTCTATCAAATTATTTCTCATTGGTAAAGCTAATTAGTACTACAAAAATTCATCACATCATTTAATTCATATTTTAAAGGGACCAAATTTCCCTGCCCCTCTACGCTCAACACATACATATGAAAGAGAAGACATGTTTAACTTTCCTGTCTTCTCATCTTTGACGGTGAAAACAGTATCAGCACTTGCTTCAGTAGGGTTCCAGAAACTTCCATTACTGACAATCTTTTCTCTTTATAGATAATTAATTGAAATATACTTATTGATCCATCTTACCTACAGCTTCCAGGAGAGGAAAAATAAGAGTTTTACTTTACTGTTATCAACGTAATTGTTGCAAAAACTCTTGTCAGTGACTACTTGGCCAGCTGCAGAGTAACCATAGCAACACAGTCACCTCATCACATCAAGCCCCTGCTCTGTCTGGGCTTTCAGAAGGGCTCCATATCCAGTAGCACAAACTGATGTAAAAGTATAAACATGAGAGATTTATCACTATGGCTCTGTTGGGAAAAACAAAAAATATCTTGTTTTAATTTTAAATTTTCATGTTGAATACATATATTATTTTGAAAAACCCATAAGTATAAATTCAGGAAGCGTTACAAGAAACATGGACTAGATCCTTTGCATTGTAGCAAAATCTTGATAATGTTCCAAAGTTCACTGATGGATGAGGAGGAAATGAGAAAACTAGTGACATCAAGGCAATTTCCAATATTGAAAGGAATCAAGTTACATTCCCCATTTGGTAAGATTTGAATGAATTCTGATGATTTTCCTGGAAACTTGTTTGATTGGTAAGAGCGATGCTTCTGTCCGTGGATTTTTAAAGCAAAAAGCATAAGAAAACTGTAGGCTGGGCCAGAATCAGTGGTAAAAGAGTTGGAAGTAATTTTTCTGGCTTCCCCATGAGTTATGTACATTCTAATGATATTAAAGTGAGTTTTGGAGAAATGGGCAACTTATCCCCAACAGAGATGTTTCCAAGGCTGATAGAGAAGGAATTGGAGTCAAAGCATAGAGTCAGGAAAGCCAGGATACAGCTAAGCCACAAAATTCCAAGGCAAACCCATGTAAGGAATAAAATAGCAGATTTAAATAAAATAAATAGCTTTGCTGATAGAGATCACTCAGATTCTTCATGTGCACATTTGATACAGTATAATATCTTCTATTAATTAGGTGACAAACTAATATTCTTAAGATTCCTGATTCATAACTTGAGTATCCCCAGGATTTCTGGGAAAAGTGAATACTATAGATTGTGATTGTCATTGGAACTCCAGAGTTTACACAAAGAAAATTCAAGAAAAGCACAAACTAAGTAGAAACCATAATCATACCTTTCCTCAATATTTTACCTTCTTCTAGGGTATGAGTACATTTGAAATAAAAAAAATAACTACACGATTCACAAAATAAGCCGACACCTGTGTCATTCTGCCCTGGGAATCCAAAGTTTACCCAGGAAGTTTATAGCTAAAAGAGCACTTGTTAAAAGTAACTAGGTAGAAATTTTGTAGTTATTATTAAAATGCAAGAAAGGCATTCTCTCTAATGAGTTAATTAACTGTGAACATGTAATACTCTTTCTAAGATTTCTTACCAATATTCTTATTAGGAAACCTAATAAGAAATCTTAGAGACCTGGCTTTGAATTATTGTCATACTTGATTTCCTCTTGAGAATAAAACTGTTAAAAGAAATAGTAGCAGCAACAGTTGCCTTTTATTGAATGCAAACTAGGTTCCAGGTGCTTCCAGAAACTCCGAAGAATAGCTACTAATAAAACCTATAATTTATAGATGAGGAGGCTGAAACTTAAAAAAAAAAATTAAATCAGTTGCCCAAGATTCTCCAGTCAGGATCCTGACTCAGAATTTTCTGATTTGAGAGGTTATACTCGACCATTGTTCTATACTGTCCCATCTCCCAGGACTCATTCCTTTCTTCTTTCAACAAATATTTGTGGCACACATATTATATGCCAGGTGTGTGTTCAATACAGAAGTAAACAAAATATTACAAGTTCCTGCTCTCTTAGAGCTTGCATCCCACATTCTACACATATACATCAGATGCTGGTAAGTACTAGGAAGAATAGAACATGTTAGAGGGTTAGAAAGATGAACCACTCATCATCCTTGCTAACCTCCCCAAATATAGACAGATCTCTCAGTTATATATTTTTTTCCATCCTGTGATGTCCAGTTGGTCTTTTCTACTTTTCTCTTGACCAATTCTCTTACTCTCTTACTTTGTGAAATTTTCCACTCTCCTTTTCATAGAATGTTTTTTATATTTCAATGTCCTTGTTAAAACCTGAATTTGATGATACCATGCTCCTTAGAGTCCTCTTGAGAATTAAGCTGAAAGGCAGCATTTTCAGTTTCATTTTTTATTTTATTAGTATTATTTTTTTAAGCCAGGCAACCCATAGTTGGCATCACAGATTGCAAGGACCTTGTAAGCTTATAATCCTTTATTTTTTTATTTTTTTACACCTACAGCACCTGGTCTTCCTAGGTGATCTCCCACCTAAGTATTAGCCAGGCCCGACCTTGCTTAGCTTTTGAGATCAGACAGGATCAGGCTTGTTCAGGGTGGCATGGCCATAGACTACAGTTTTAATTTACCTATAGCCACACCAAAACTTTGCTTCTCAAAATGTTTATAAAAATACATCTAGCTATATCACCCACATCGTCACCCACATTTTGTCCATGTCAGCTATCTAATTTGGTATTTGGTTTAAGGTTTTCCTCTCTGTTCTAAGTTTATCATAATTCTCAGTGATTTTCATATTTATGTGGCTTAATTAGCCAACATCAACTTCAGACACCACCTCTCCACTACAAACACTCACCCATTGTCATAGATGGGATTTTATCATCACCCAGACCTAACATACTTCTTAAATCTTGAAGTTCTATATCCACTCTCTGAACAGAGTTTCCTATCTTTCTAGCTATCTTGTTTGTACTATTAACATCTTTGTTTCTTAACCTTAATAAAACTTGAAATTTATTGACTATCTCTTTCTCACCCATCAACCAGCCTCCTCCTGTCCCCATTTCCCATGTGGACAATATACAGAAATTGAATTTTCTTTTTTACCTCAGTACATTTTGCCAAAGCCACAATCCCCACCACTTAAAATGGTTGAAAGAAGAATAAAGCACAAAACTGAGTAGATGTGTCACTCTAAGATAATGGTGTCCAGTTGGCTCTAAATATTGCTTGAAAATTCTATAGTATGTTTCTAATCAGCTTGTTTCTCACTATTTAGAATAACCATTCTCACCTTATCTGCCTTCCATAGGTTCTCTATTCTGTAATCTCATCCTTAACTCTTAGCGCAAGTCTTTCTCTCATATTTTGCAGAGAAAACAGACAATCAGGTGAAAATTTGTCCAACTTCACACTCACCCACACACACACATTTGATTTTTATTTATTTTTTCTTCTTCCTTTCTAGAAAAGATGTTCTCTTCCTTTTTTTTCTGAAGTTAACCCTGCCATCCCTCCACCTTGCAACACTCATACAGAAGTCTTTCAATCATTTACTCTTTTTGGTGGAAAATTCTCTGACTTCTTCTTCTCCCTTGACCTTTTCTCTTTAGCATGTAAGAGTGTTCAAAAGTCTGCCAAACAAAACATTTTCCTTTAATCTCTTCTCTACTTTTAACTCCTACTCAGATTTCTCCTTTAAATATAACTTAGTTCAGAAAAAATGGTCTATACACGGGACAGTTTGATTTTTTACCATTCACTTCACTCCTTAACTCTTGCCATCTACAGCCACCACTCCTACCACTTCATTGAAATAATTCTTACAAATGTAGGATGACCATACATCCTGGCTTGTCCGGAAAACTGCGTTTTACTTGTTGTCCTATATTAATTTTTAATAGCAATCCCTGTATTAGTCAGGGTTCTCCAGAAAAACAAAACCAACAGAATGTGGAGAGAGAGAGAGAGAGAGAGAGAGAGAGAGAGAGAGAGAGAGAGAGAGAAATGACATAGATATAGAAAGAGATTTATTATAAGAATTTAACTTACATGATTATAGAGCCTGAGAAAACTGGCCATCTGCAAGCTGGAGACCCAGGAGCTGGGGATGTAGTCCCAGTCCCAGTCTGAAGAGTTAAGAACCAGAAGTGCCAACGATGTAAATTCCTGTCTAAGAGTTCGAGAAACCAATGTTCCAGTTCAGCAGTCAGGCAGAAAAAGAGTAAATTCTCCCTTCCTCTGCTTTTTTGTTCTATTCAAATCCTCAACTGATTGGATGATGCCTTCCTCCACTGGAAAAGGCAATCTGCTTTACTCAGTCTACTAATTCAAATGCTAATTTAATCTAGAAACACCCTCAGAGAAACCCCCAGAAATACTGTTTAGCAAATATCTGGGAATCCCATGGCCCACTCAAGTTGACACATAAGATTAAACATCACAATTTTTTTCATTTTAAAATTTATCTATATTGAATAATTTATACCCTCTTTCTTTTCACTTTTCAATCTGTAACTTGCTTGACTGCACTGCAGCAATTACCTCTGTAACCCAGGCTCTTGATCTGAATTTCTTTGACTCTGGGACACCACTTTCACATGGTAATACTCTGACTTCACTAGTTATTTCTTCTCCGTTTCTTTTATAATCTCTTCTTTCTCTATTTGCTCCATAAGAATCTATATTTCTTTAAGTTCATCCCTTAAACTTTCTCCTGGATAATATATTCATACTAATAGCATCACTATGCAATAATTCTCAATTGTACTTCTCTAAACCCAGATCTTCTTGACCTCTAGGCTTTTATGTACAATCACATATGGGAATCTCCACTTAACTGCCTAAAAAGACACTGCAAACAGAACCCATCTCAAACTGAACCCATCAGGTTCCCTTCAGATCTGCTTCTCTTTTCAGAGTACCCTATCCAGGTGAATGGCAGTACTTGTTAGAATTGTTCAAATCAGAGCCCTGAACATCATCTTTGATCCATCACCATCTCTTACTCCTGTATCTCATACAAAATTGTCATCAATTCCAGTTGATTTTATTTTTTTAAATATTTTATAAAATTTTGACATCTGCTTACATCAACTGTGATTACCTTGGTTCAGGACTACTATTTCTCACTTTGTCTGGTCTCCCTTTTGTCTAGTCTCTTTGCCGTTACTTGTAATCCCCTTTAATCTATCAACCACACTACAACCAGTTTGATATTCCTAAATCCTACAATGGATTCACAGTGACTTTGTCAAGTAAGACTCTTCATAATATTATCTAAATTTTCTTCCCTAGTCCTTGAACCTTAGATACCAGTATATTCAATTCAAAATAACTGATTTGAGCCAAGTCGCTTATACTTTTGCACATGCTTCTTCCTCTCCCTAGAAGGACCCTCCTAACCACTTTTCTTCCAAATTAGTCTCACTTGACAATATCAGCTCCCTCTGAGAGTGTTACAGGCTGCATTAGGTGGCTTTCCTTACACAGCATCCTTTGCTTCCTTTCATCACAAAACTCATTATCTCATAGTGTAATTTGTTAAGTTGCTCTTTATCTCTACTACTAGACTATGAACTTTGGGACACCTTTGCATCCATTATGCCTAGCACTACACGTGGCACAGAATAGGCACTCAATTAAGGTAAGTAAGTAACTGAATGAATAATTATCAGCCAATTAAAATTCATTTTTACAATAATAGATACAATACATATGCATAAAACACTTTTCAAAAAAATAACATTTCTTTTCATAAAATGATTTTAGTTTAATCAGAGATTTTAAAATCCTGCAGAAGTGTTAAAGTTACTTGGCTAGGTTCTGTTCCATGGTTCATGGTTTCCATTTCATGATTCATTGTGTAACACCTGTAGCTGAATTTTTTTCTTCTTTATTTTTTGATCATTAACTCACACCCTGCTGTCTGTTATGGCTATATTAAGTCTGTGCTTGTGAAGTATTTCAAGCTTCCATAAATACAGACCAGCCATTAGAGAGCGCTCTCTTGTAGAGTCACCTGCTTGCTGAGGCATATATTTTTCTCTCTTCTAGCACTTGTATTTCTGAAATACTTTTAAGGTAGACATTGTTGTAACAACTCTCAGTATTAGAATATCACTATTCTTTTACACTAAAGGATGAAGAATCATTTCTCTTTTTCTTGGCTCATTTGTGAAATAAATTTTTTTAGAAATAAAATATTTTAATATTTTTTTAAAAGAAAAACATTAAAAGACAAATTAAATAGGGAATCATGATTTAAAACAGAGAAAAGAAAAAGTTCTCGCTTTTACCATGTCATCTCAATTGGAAAGTACAAAATGGTCAGTTACTAAGAGAAGTCTGAACATCAGAGAGGAGCTTTAATTTAATATTGAATAAAGAATTGTCTCATGATTATTACCTTATAACAAAAAATCCATATTGAAACATCACAAGTTGAAAAATGAGAGAAGCTATCAATTATGAGAAACCTAACTTGGTTTACCCTTAAGAAAAGTTTTGAGTGGAAGGAAAGTAAAACAAATGTTTCTTTAAATAAATGGGACTACATCAAACTAAAAAGCTTGTGCATAGCAAAAGAAACCATCAACAAGGTAAAGAGACAACCATCCAAATGGGAGAATATATTTGCAAGCAAAGCCTCCGATAAGAGCCTAATATCCAAAATATACAAAAAATTTATACAACTCAATAACAACAACGACAACAAAACAAACAATGCAATTAAAAAAATGGGCAGAGGACCTGAACAGACATTTCTACCAAAAAGACATATTAATGGCCAACAAATATATGAAAAGATACTCAACATTGCTAGCTATTAGGAAAATGCAAATCAAAACCACAATGAGATACCATCTCACACCTGTTAGAATAGCTGTTATCAACAGGACAAGTAGTAATAAATGTTGGAGAGGATGCAGAGAAAGGAATCCTCATACACTGATGGTGGGACTGCAAATTGGTACAACCACTACGGAAAACAGTGTGAAGGTTCCTCAAAATACTAAGAATTTATCTATATGATCCAGCAATCTCTCTACTGGGTATTTACCCCATAGACTTGATAACCCATATCTGATATTTAGACATGGAAGCAATCGAAGTGTCCTACAACATATGATTTGATAAATTAGCTGTGGTATATCTATATCTATGTCTCTCTCTCTCTCTCTCTCTCTCTCTCTCTATATATATATATATATATATATATATATATATATATATATATATATATATATATATATAATGAAATATTACTCAGCCATAACAAGAGATGAAATAGTGCCATTTGTGACAATATGGATGGATCATGAGATAATCATGCTAAGTGAAATAAGCTAGAGAGAAAAAGTTGAAAACCATATGATATCACTTATATGTTGATATAAACCTAAAAGCAACAAACAAACAGAGACTCATGGACATGGACAATAGACTAGTGGTTACAAAGGGTAGAGGGGAGGGTGAAGGGAGAGCTAGATAGGGTAAAAGGGGTCAAATATGTGATGACAGAAAAAAATCTAACTATGAGAAGTGAACACACAATATATATGCCTTACTGCTAAATTGTACAACTGAAACTTACTGAATTTCATTAACCAACATCACCATAATAAAAGAAAATTTAAGTATTAAAATATTTAAATCTTAAAATATATGTATTTTTTATTTTACTCAATTTCTGTTGATAAGTGGTAGAAAGTTTTTCCTTGTTTCCAATAGACTAAAAGTCTCCAAAACTTTATGCACCATGAATTCCACTGATGTTTGTCCCTCTTCCATAACCTTCACTTTATCCATTTTCTTTCTCGTAGCCTCACATATTTTCATAAGTTTGGAGAAAAAAACCTTTATGTTATGAAGTCAAATTTAAGGCAATGAAAATTGACATAAAATACTTTTAAAGGTGAATCCAAAGAGTAGTAATGCTGAAATTACTATTCCATTCTTCTATCAAATCTAGCTATTTGATTCAGTCTCTTTCTCTCTCTTTAGAATCCCTCAGAATAAAGGCAGGCTTGGATCTGTCTTACCTTAAGGTTTTCTTCTTCATTGTGGTTTTGGTTTATGCATATTCTCTTTTATAAAGACCCAAAATATATTTAATTAAAATTCTGTATAAATCTTATCCAGAATTCTGTTTAATTGAGAGGAACATTTGGAATATCTAACCTTTCATACTTCCAGATAGGTGTACATATTTTCAACATAAAGAGAAAGCTGACATTTGAGGGGAAAAAAACTCAAACATGAAAGATAGAGGCCAAAAAATAAAATAGAATAAAAAGAGCATTCTATAATTAATATTCCTACAAAAATAATAAGAGTTTGCAACCATGTAATAAGAACAGGAAAACATAAATGGAAAATGTTCAGATAATAAGAAAGTGCTTTTGGAATTTAAAAATATGAGATAAAAAATATAAATAACTAGCAGAAATATTATAAAATAGAGTGATTGACTCATAAAGTAAAACTAAAAGACAAAACATAAGAAGAAAACCAGAAAAATAATTCAATCCAGGAGATAAACATCCAACTTACAGGTATTCTACAAAAATAATTTTTAACAAGTCAAAAAGGAAATCATTAAAGATAGAATATGAGTGAGTTTCATATTTTCTAAAACTTAAGAATATGGATTTGTAATTTCAGATTTAAAGGTATCAGCAAGAACACCTGGGGTAAATGGGGGTAAAATAGAATTAAAAGAAAGATTGCAAAGCTTTTAGAGAGACAAAAACAAGTCATATGTCAAGGATTAGTAATCAGAACTGTATCACACTTCTCAGCAGAAGCACCGGGACAGAATCTAACACAGCCAATGATAGAGAAAATGGAATAGAGATATTTTCAGACATGTAATACTTGAAAACATCAATTGTTCATGCAATCTTTCTCGGAAGGCAACTGAAGGATGCACTCCAACAGAATTAGAGAATGAATCATTAATGCAGAAAATATGGAAGGCCAGCAATGTGGGATTCAAAACAGAAAAGGACAAGATAGCTGTGAAGAAATCCCAGAAGATGTAGTGATTCACAATCAAGATCAGGACAAGAAAGTTGAAAACTCCTGGATAAATATAGCAAATTCAAAGAAAAAATAATTTAACTGATAGCTTATTTATTATGTTTGGTAAGTTCTTTTATAATTTTATGAATTAATTAGTCTTTCATAAGTCAATAAATAAAAGAGAGACAATTATTGCCTCTACATATTACATATATCTATGTAATAACAGTAACGTATATACTGAATATTGACTTACCCCAAAGTGGTAAAACAGCTATGTCAGAATGATAGAGGAAGGAAACATGTACATCTGTAGTTAGGTGTTTGAATAGGAAAGTAGATGTAAATACTTACTGTCTAAAGTAAGATATCGAACAACACTCTGTAAAATTTTTAAATTAAGAAATAGCAACATTATTGTACTATCAAGACAAATGGAGAGGAGTGCTAGAATAGATGAAAGAGTTCATGTTGGAAAGTGGAACCCAGGGATGGGGATTGGGAGTCAGGGGTGAACATTTGTGTTTCATTTATAACGTCTATATATAGTTTAATTCTAATAAAATTAAGATGCATAAGATGTAACTAATAAAAAATATAAAAACTAAAAATCTTACCCTCAAGGATTTCTGGCCTTTTCATTCAAGAGGAACTTTACCACCAATGGCATAATTTCTGTCAACTCTGCTACAGAAAAATGTCTCCTTTGGTCTTTTACCTGGAACTTAACCTGTCATTCCCCTTGTGGTACTTAATCACAGCTTTGCCTCTTAAAAAACAGATAATTAATACACAATGAAATTCCCCATTGCTTTGGTCACTAATTTGATCATCAAAGCCAATCCTATTGACATACATTTTCTGTTTGTAGTTCCAAATATTCACTGTGTCTCTTACATCTGTTCGCTCAGAGTTATCAGTACAAACCTAAGTCATTAACACGAGACTCCTTAGTCTGCAAGAGCTGTCTGACACAGACCAAAGGAAGCACATGTCTTCAGGATTTCATTCTTAGCAGGGGAAACTTGGAGTTTACCCCCCACTAATAAAAAGAGCCTCCAGTTAGCATTTTGTACAATTCACCAATATGCTTTTTAGTCCCTTCCAATATCCATATATTATACTAAGAATATTTTACTCTAGCCAAAGAGAACAAAATCCACAAGCCAAAAAAAATCTCTACCACAAAAAATCCTGTCAACACAAGATTAGTTTGATAATCCTTTGAAATAATCATGCCATGGTGCTCAAAAGAATGTGTGACTAAAATACATTTCACAATATTGCAATGAACTATTTTTAATTTTATCTAAACTCAGTGAGCTCTTAAGGTTTTAGTACCTGTGGTAATTTGCCTCTTTATAAACATGCCTGGATGGTACATGTCTTAGCTTCCACTTAGATACTTTTCTTTTAGGGTATGGGACACAGCAAGAACTAAAAATGCCTTAAAAATCTCATGATGAAGCTGGTTTCCAGGAAGTTTCAAAGTGAATTACAATTGTATAAGCAGCTTTTAAGAACCTCAGTGTAAGCAAAATAAAAACCTTTCCCAAAAATGGCTCTAAATATAATTCCAACAATGGATCTTATGTTCCTAAAACTATTGAGTTACTCTGTTAGTCTTTGCAGAGTCAAGACCTAAGCCATATATCAGATTCCTCCCTAATTACAAACATCAGTCCCTTCATGGGGTTGTGGTTTATGTCAGTCCACACAGAAGCCACAAGGAGGTCAATGTCACCACTTGTTTTCTGAAGTCTACTATCATCTGATGAATTTCCAGGAATTCAGAAATGGTCTTGTTCCTCCTCAAGAAGGCTAGATTATAGGAACCATTAATAGGGCCTCAAAAAAGGAAAACAAATCTATGTCTAGGCAGGGAAAATGCTAGGACTCAAATAGCCTATTTCTCCGTAGGCAAGTTATTCTTATGCCTTAGGAGAAGTTCCAAGCTCATTATCTAGTTAAAAGATTCAAGTAATTTAGCTTGATATGAAAATGAATTGTTACCCAATTAATTGCCATACAAGGTAGAGGTGGGGTTGCTTTTCTTGTAAAACAATCTCTCAGTGCTACTGATACGAATAATGTTGTAACTAGACCATAGCTAAGAAAACACATAGACATGTTGAGAGATGGCCCATCTCACCAATCAGAAAATAGATAAAAAGAGAGAGTAAGAAGAAAAGCAAAGAACAAGCATCCAATCAAATTGATGATGTTTTACAAAGAGATTTTCACATGAATCTGTGACCAGAAGAAAATTAATCTGAATATTAACTTTCCATGACTCATGGCAAAAAAAAATTGGGAGCACAACTAGCCAAGAAACTGAAAATTTACCCATAAGATATCAAGAAAAACATGACTGGTACTTTTAACCACATTTTTATACTGACATTTATGTTTTGAGTTTAAAGGAATGGTACAGTAATTTGCTCAAAAGAAGTGAATTATTCTCAGAAAATATTCCAAAGGTGATGTTATGGCAAATCACATTTTGATAATTGAAGCCCTCACATAAAAATGACAAGAAAGAAACACTGGATCTCTAAAGAATTGTGTTATAATGAAGCTGAGCTCACAATTGTCTCTAGTTATTTCTGACGCCAGCCTAGTATCTATAAATAAATAAGTCTAATAAATAAGTCTAATAAATAAGTTTATTATGGTGTCTATACTTTAGTAACAACATTAAGACTCCCCTGTCTCAATTTTAACATTTCAGCCCTAGGTGTTAGAATTAAATAAAGCTGGCAGATAACAATATTAATAACACTATTGGGGGCAACAATTTAAGCACGTTCTCACTTTGGTCACCTCTGAAGAGTGAACTGAACCTAAGGTCAAAAGAAACTCAGGGAGATGACCAGTTTTCTGAAATCTATAAAAGATTCCTTATCCTGATTTATAAATTCACTGGCACTTGTGACTAACAGTTTGCTACAAAGCAAAATTCGGCATAAGGCAGGTCCATCTTGAACTCTATCCAAAGGGGTTTAATTACTGAATCACACACACAAAAAAATCTTGTTATAAAATGGATTTACCCAAAAGGCAGCCAGATGGCCTAGTTCCAATGCATTAGTGAGGATAAAAAGAACGACAAACATGTTGTTTCCACCCCCCCCCACCCTACCCCAAGACGTTTGTTGTGTTGCTTAGAGGAGTCAAAACCCAGGTAATAAGTTGATGCTTAGGAGAGAAGATGAAATTGGCTTTGTGACACCCCTGCAGCAACTGAGCAGAATCCCTTGACCTAGGTTTCAGCAGGTATTGAGGGAAACAGTGCTTTGAGACCAAGATCATTATTTCCAAAAAATGTGGGTGCTACTTGCCTCCATAAGCAACTGTATCTTAGGAACAGAAAATTTAACTAACTGAAACCACTGTGTGAAACTTAGAATGGAAATTGGGTTCTCCACCTCCGCAGCACCTTTATTTTGGGCTATAAAGTTTTGGAAGGACAGCAGGAAGTATAAACCATCTATTGATTGTCTCTTCTATTATTCATTTATGTACCAAAAAAAAAAAAAGGAGCAAGAGAGAGAGAGAGAAAAAATTCTTCCTGGTTCTGAAGAAATTACGCAAAAGGTAAGAGCACTGCTAGAATGACTTGTACCTGTTGGCTTATGAAGTAAAAGGATCTTCTGTAATTTTTTTGATAAAAGGAAAAGTATTTGAGATCTGTCATTTCTGGGAAGTTTGTCACATGTGAGAATTTTATTAGCCTTCTGTATAGCTTTATTCAATTCTATGCACCAATCTTTTTGAGGGCAGGGACTGTGGTTTATCTCTGTTGCATCCAAGTCAACACAGTGCCTGGCACTTAGCAAGTTCTCAGTAAAAAGTTATGGAATGGGAAAAAAAAGATGAATAAGTGAAATTGTTAATCCATACTGTTTATACTTCTACATATTTTAAAAACTCAAAAATATATGGGCACATCCTATTACAGTATAGAAAAGAAAATGCTTTGTAGGAAAAGGTCTTAAAAATCAGGTTTAACGTTTTGGTTTTAAAGATTAAGAAAATGAAGTCTTAGGGAAATTTAACATTATATTGACTACAAGAAAAGTAAGAAGGTCTCAAAATTTTTAAGAACATGTATACAATATGTGTGATTCTCGTTGTTCCAATTACATTCACAGAGCCTAATTCTCTCTTGACTTCTAACTCACTTCTGGGTTCTCTTTGTGGATATTTGCCCAAAGATTGCAAACTATTTAAAAATCATCTAAGTAAAACTTAATTAGGTAAATTAAATACTGAAATGGATTCCAAAGATATATTTAAAAACCCCTCTCCATAGTACTTCCTGAAGTTAGTCACTTTGTAGTTGATGAGCCACCTTGTTTAAACTGTCCAGGTCAGATGTCAGGAAGAACCAAATTTAGAGGATTTCCAAACAGATTCAGTGGCAATGTTATAAAGTGGTCAGTCAATCAAATGTAAAATGTCAAGTTTAGATAACAATCATCATAGACCAAGCAGACACTGACTACTGGGCAATGTGCATAGGATAAAGCAGAGGTAGCACCCAAATCTCCATTGCTTAGGCTCCAGTACACAGTGCCAGCCTTACAAAAACGGACAAGTGGCCACTATGTGGTGTTAGTGAAGGAGTCTTCACCTCAAATTGTCTTCCCAGATAACTCCCTCAGATGCCTAAAACTTCACAGTCTAAGAATTAACAATTCACCTAAACACAAATAGGCCTGGAAAAAATTCTATGTCAAAAATTTGTTATTTAGGTAGAAGACTTACATCACAGCTCAGGAAGCAAATAGGTAAGGGTTTAAATTTAGGTGTCATCAAAACCTTATAACTGTGCAAACTTGGGCAAGTTAATGAACCTTTTGAACTTTAGTATTCTGGGTTTTTTTAAAATATATAAAGAATTTAAATCCTACCTTTCAAAATCATTGCAAGGATTAAATTAGATATTGTATGTAAAAGTGCAAAATTGGCAGTTGAGAAATAGGAAGAGGAAGAACCGCGGAGGAGATAACAATTAGCTTAGCTTAATGGTTAAGCATCCCATCTCTATTAGATTGTATGAGTTAAAATTTCAACTTTTACAGACTGTGTACTTTTGGATAAGTTGCTTATCTTCTCTATGCCTTTGTCTTTTCTTTTCATCCGTAAAAAAGAAAAGGAATAATAATAGTACATATATCATAAGTTATTGTATAAATTCAATGATATTATAAAAGTAATAAATTGAGCTCTTAGCAGCAGAAATACAGCAGATGTGAGGATTTGAGGAGATGGTAGGTGAAGCAGGTCAGGGAAACAGGTAGATGTAAAAAGTCCTTTAAAAAAGTATAGATGGGTATCAAAGAATTCAAATATTTATCCAGGTCTGTGTAGAGTTAATCTTTATTTTCCAGCGTCATTCTTTAAAAAGCTGTACATCGTCATTCTTTAAAAAGCTGTACATGTTTTAAGATGCTGTCTTTGACTTATCAATTTTAGTTTGTATCATTTTGTTTTTGAACTTAAAGCTAGTATTCAACTGCTGGCTTTTTGCATGTATTTAAAATTAACAAGTAAAAGCATTAAAAAATGGCATCCCCACACTTCCTAAGAGACTAAAACTGAACTACTCTTCCCTTAATATTGAGACTGAACAGATGAGGCTTGCCCTCTGCCCTGGAGGTTAGCACTCTCAGGCTGCGACCAAATAACAACAGAAATGAGCTCCAGCATGGAAGATTCTCCACCCTTATAGCAGAACTCAAACTTGACCTGACAAAGACAATGGATTCTCCTAATGGGAAGATTCTTCTTAAGGTCAGAATCTCTTTCTGGTACTCATTGGAGTGTTTGTTTGAACTTAATAGGTTGGAAGAAACAGAGGAAGTACCCAGCCATTGAGTTTGATGCAAAACACTGTTGTCAAGTGAGGTCAGTCCTCTGAATCTGGGCTCAACATAGGTTCCAAAATAAGTCAAATTATATTATAGACTTTATTCCTGATCCATTTACATTTTAGTCAGACTCTGAGGAAAAATTATATCTTTTTTAACATTTTCTTCTTATTATCCATCACATTTTACTAATAAGTTTATTTTAATTTTAATTTTTTATATTTTACATGTAGTAGAATGTACAGAATTTATAGGTGGAGTTTGATGAATTTTGACAAATGACACACCTGTGTAACCATCACCCAATCAAAATATAGATTTCCTTTACCCTGAAAATTCCCTGTCTAGTTAATATCTACCTCTCACCCTCAACCCTCCCTGGAATATTTTTTAAAAATATTTATTACTAAAGATTAGTTTGGTTTGCACTTTGACTTCCTATAAATATAACCACACTGTATTTATTCTTTTGTGCTATCTTATTCTGGTTAGTATAATATTTTTGTGATTAATCCATAATGTTGAATGTATCCATTCTATTAATTAACATTTTTTACCAAATTAATATAACACAAGTTGATATCTACTTCTGTTGATGAACATTTGATTGTTTCTAATTATTAACTGTTATAAATAAAGCTATTATGAGCATGCATGTACAAATTTTTATTGGATACATGTTTTCATATGTCTTGGGTAAATACAAAAGAGTGGAATTACTTGATGATAAGGTGGTATATGTTTAACTTTATTAGGATCTACTAAACTGCTTTTTCTAAATGGTTATACCATTTTATAATTCCACTAGAAATGTGAGAGTTAACTTGCTTTCCATCATCACTAACATTTGGTACTGCTTGTCTTTTTTATTGTAACAATTCTAGTGAGGCAGTGATACCTCCCTCTAGTGTAAAATTGCATTTCCCTGATGACTAATGATGTTGAATACCTTCTCATGTGTTTACCAACTATTCATGTATCTTTTATAAAAAATCTGTTTGCCCACTTTTTATAGATTGTCTTTTTATTATTTAGTTGTAAGATTTTTTTCATAGATGCTAGATACAAGTCTTTTATCAGACTAATGTATTGTGATATATTCTATTTCATCATTTGCCTTTTAATTTTTAATAGTCTTTTCATAAACAAAAGTTTGTAGTAATTTTGATGAAGTCTGATTTTTAATTTTTGTGTTAAATTTTAAATATTACATTATAATTATGATGTATTATATTGTAATTATAATGTACAATGTATTATATTGTATGTTAATATTAAAATTGATTAACAATTAATGCATTGTAATATACATATTTGTCCTTTCTAAAAACTCTTTGCCTACTCCAAGGTCATGAAGACAGTCTCTTACATTTACTGCTATACGCTTTGTAGCTTTCACTTTTACATTGAGGGCTATGATTTATCTCCAATTAATTATTGTGTATGCTGCAAGATAGGAGTCAAAGTTGTTCCCAAAGCTTTTGTTGAAAAGATTTTTTTTTTCCCGTGAGTTTATTTTATACCTATGTGCTTCCTCAATTGTGAGCTCTTTAATGGTAATCCATGATTGATTTGTCCTTATAATCTTAGAGTTTGCATAGTATCACTCTTATGCAGGAGCTTAATAAATGTCCACTGGATGAATGCTTTTTCTAGAAGCTGAAAGAAAACTGAGATGAATACTTAAGATTTCTCAATTTTTATACTTTTTCCTTTTTCTCTTTAAATAAAATCCAAATTACTTACCAGTCACTGTGTGATATAGTCCACTTTTCTTTCTCACCTTATTTTATTATATATTCCTGTTAAGGACTGTATTCATGTTCCCTGCAAGTTGATAATATTGAAGCCCTAACCCCAATGTGACCATATTTTCAGATAAGACTCTTACAAGGTAATTAAGATTAAATGATGTCATGAGGGTGGGGTCCTAACCCAATAAGACTGGTGCCCTTCTAAGAAAAGGCACATATCAAGAAAAGGCCATGTGAAGACATAGCAAGAAGATGACCATCTGAAAGCCAGGAGGAAAGCTTTCAGCAGAACTTGACCATGCCGGCTCCCTTATCTCAAACTCCAGCTTTCAAAACGTGAGAAAATAAGTTTCTTCTGTTGAAGCCATCCAGTCTATGTATTTTGTTATGACAGCCTGAGCAAACTAAGATAGCCCCTACCCTACTCACCATGGCCCAACCACATTAGCCTCCTTTTTGTTCCTCAAGATCATCAAATCTCTCTCAGAATTCTCTTCTGGCTATTCTTATTCTTTAGATCTCAATTCACATGGTAACTCCTTTGATATCTCTCCTCTGGTACCTTATCTGAAAGAGGCTTCTCCAGTTACACTTTATCTCACCAGTTTATATCCTTCACAGTACTTTTTTCATCTGTAGCCACCTTCTTATTTATTTATCCATGTTTGTATTTGCCTACTTATGTAACATGTTGCCTCCTGCCCCCAACACACAGTCAGCCCTTTCAGAACAAAGATTCACATAGTCACCACTCTATTCCTAGTTCCTAGCTTCCTTGGCTCATTATTAGGATTTATAAACATTTTTAAAATGAATTAATAAATGCTCTGTTATGAAGATTCCATGATCTAAATAAGATTCTTACTCTAAGAGGTAAGTACTGCTAGACTTTAGTAAGTGTCAACATAACATTAAAAAGGACAGGATAATAGTATAAGTATTAGAATAACTTTAATAAGGGCAGACTCATCTACCAGTGGCTTCCATAAGACCTTGAATAAATCAATTAGCCTCCTTGTTACCATATTTCAAAAATGGATATAGTAATATTTATTCTGCTGGTATCAGTGATACTAAAACTTAAGATTGTATTTATATATTTATTGTAAAGTACCTAATAAAGTAAAGCATTGTTTCCTGTTAGGTACCAGACATTTTAGAGAAGAGTAATAACTTAAAATATACTCTCTCTGGCACTGAAAGCTGCATTGTTCAGTTTCATAGCCTCAAGCCAAATGCTGCTATTTACATTTAAATTAAGTAAAATTTTAGTTCCACAGTTACACTAGCCACTTTTCAAGTACTCAGCAGCTACATATGTCTAGTGAATATTCTGTTAGAAAGCACAGATAGAGAATGTTTTCATTACAGCAGAAAGTCCAGTTGAAAAGCATATCTCTAGAGCTTAAAAGTTGTTTTAGGAGACAAAATAAATACCCTTGAAACAATGTGAAAACAACCAGCACGACATGTTAGCATCTATAAGGTAACATTTTAAATAATAAATTAAAATAAATAAAATGTTATGGAAACACAAGAAGAAAGGAGAGTGGAAGAGAAGTCAGAGTGTGGCAGGTAAGTTCAAGAAGCCTTCCTGGGGAATATGATATTTGAACTGTCTGTTTAAGGAGGTGAATCAGTAAAAGGGCAGATGGATTTTAGAGAGAAAAAAGAGAAGTCATGCCAGAAAGAGAAACACTGAAACAGAGATTAGTATACCTAGCACAGAGATTTCTAAACCTGGAGATTAATGGATATTTATTTATACATAAAATAATTATTTCCTAGTATTGGTATTAACTGGTACGAGGGTATATGGATACATAATATATAGCCTCTGCCAAGGCAAAAAATAACGCAAAATGTCATCCAACATACAAGGCCAGTTAAGTGTCACATAATTATTAAAAAGGCTCTGAAGAGTTCTGTACTTTGTAAGTAGAAAAGGGATTTGGAAGAATTAAGATTGGCAAATGTGAGTGATTCTAAGGGAAAGTAACAGAGAGAAGGACTGTAAAGGAAGGTTTAGGAAGCTGTGGATGGTCCAGGGGGATGGAGACAAAGTGCATAGGTGGGAGATATGGGAAAAATCTAGGAAATAAGCCAAAGGTACAAATGGCTAAGACAGAATTTCTATCCATACACCGGACAAGTCTCCAGGAATCCCAGTGCAGTATAGTAGGTCCTCTGGCAAGGGAAGCACAGGTGCTTTGAAAGCATATTGGAGAGATAAGGCAAAAGGTAGGAACATAAAATTCAAGCAAAGGTAAAAAACAAACAAACAAACAAAAACACATGCTGAAATTCAAGAAAAGAGGGGCATGTTGCATTAAAGGATTATATTTCAATTAGTTTGGGGTTTGGCAGAAGGTTAAGGCAGAAGGTTTTGAGAGGGTGCTAAAGAGGAAAGAATTAGGTTTTAAGAGCCACAATGACTTTTAATTGTTTAGGCACAAGAACATTTCAAGATTTTTCTCAATGAGCCTAAATAAGAGTCTCACACAGTTCCCATGCAACCCTTTACCCCTCTGGTATTTCTCTCTCACTGCATTATGGGTTGGAGAGGAACGGGAGCCCAGGCAGGAGCTATTGTAGAATATCTGAACGAGAGACAATGGTGGTCTGAATGCAGGGAGCTATCATGGGGTAGTGAGAAGTGAAGTAGAGTCGAAAGATGTTTAAATACAACGACAGGACTTGATTATTGATTGAATTTGGATTTTGAAGAGAAAAGTTTTCTCCCTTTGTTTTCTGGCTTAAGCAAAATGTACTAGATTCAGGTTTGGACACAATGAGTATAAGGTGACTCTAAAACATTCAAATCATTGGCATGGTGCGACTGAGTACTCGAGCCTGGAATGAAAAGAAAGACCACACTGGAGGTCAAGATTTAAAATTCTAGTACGTGGATAATAATTTTTCAGAAAAAAATGTAGTTCAAATATTTTATTTTTTTTTCTGTACATACTAATCGGATTAGCTTTTGAGAATGGAAGAACTCAATGATTTGATATTTTGGTAATTTTCATCTATTGCTTGAAGCAGATGCTTTAATTTTTTTTTGTCATTTAACTCCTCTCTACAAAAAAAAATAATAATCTTCTACATGAAAATCTCAAAATGCTTATCACAATCTTAATCTTTCCATTTAACTGTTTAATTTCTCTTGGAATAGTCCTAGAAACCTAGAAACATGCTGATATTTCAATATTGAGGGACCTTGATCTTAGTTTTGTGAAATAACCAGGCTTACAGTTGAGTTGAAAAGATATTGTGAAAAACCTGCTCTTTGAAGTAGCCATTTAAAGAATTTTGTGTGAATTAAATTACTTTCACATGTGCAAGAAGAATTTCTTGATCATTGAAAGTGTTTTTGCTTTAGAGTCAATTAGGATTCCACAGACATTTCTAATTTATAAATTTGCACTCAATACAAAGTAATGTACAAAGAGAAAAAAAGTGGGAGTAAACATTCTAAAATAATATGAATGCCTCTAATGTTATGAGGGATGTTTTCCTTTTTTTAACTTTTTTGTGTTTTTATGACTTGTAAGCATTACTTTATGTTATAAAAATAAATATTGATACAGCGATTTTACTACCATATTGCATTGTATTTGTACAAAAATAATATTGGTATTGGTATAGTTTTCTCAGTATTTTGAATTGTATTCTTCAACATTCCTTTAAATATCTTTATTACGCAGACCCATTTTAATTTTATTGTAAGCAGAATGTAGTCCAGGTACAGATAGTTTAAAGATGACTTGATAAGCAGGGAACAAAGCTTTCAATAATTTGGTTCTATGTCCATCACAAGATTGTTATATAAAAAAATCATCTTTGTCATACAAATAAAGCTGAAAGAATCCATGGTTTTACAAACTGCCTGTTAGTGGCAGAAATTAGATGAAAATTTTGTCCTTTACACAAAGGGCAGGGGAAAATCATTACCATTTTATATATTTTAAAAAGTCAACTCAATTGACCCTCCTATTTTCAGACTCAGTATAATGGACAAATCAATATTACCAACAGTAATTAAAACTGCTAGCCATGTGAAAGAAGTTAGTCTGGTAAAATGTATACAATTAGACTGTTATTTAAATGACTTTCTAAAATTATCACAAATGATGGAACTAAGAATGGGAACATTTTCTGAAAGTGTAACATGTACTCTACACTAGTAAGAAAAATAAATAAATTCTGAGAACACTCCTCTCTCCCCAATAAAATGCCATCATGTTTGCCTGAAAAACTAAAACTAAGCATCCCCTACACACTTTCTACTTTATGAAAGTTTAAAACAAATAGAAGAATAAAGGAAAGAAAGAAAGAAATGTTCTATGGTTTAGCCAGTAGTGCCAGGGAAAATAGTGTTCAACAAAACGTATCTTACTTTTTAAAATAATCTACTACTTGATTACAAATTACTTTACACATAAAACAAATTAAATCTCCCATAAGAGTTACCTAATAATAGTTACAGGAGGGCAAATGAATAATCAGATTGTAGAAGATCATGTAATGTATTTATTTTTAGTAATTCTTTAGTAAAAAATATGTTATTATGCTCCTGTTTTTTGCACTAAAACAGTTGTGTAATTACAGTGTATGATACCTAAAACAATCTCATATATTTTATTTCATTCATACTAGCCTAAGTTTTTTGTTTTGGTTTGTTCTCTAATGTAATACAGTGTCAAATGACATAACTTCCTGTATATTAGTCAGCCCTTCTTTTTTCCACATAAAATGTTGGTGGCCAGACGCATAACCTACCGGACTCATTGTTAATATCTTTGCCCTGGAACATTTCAGAGACAGATGTGTTGGCTGGTTTCTGGTTAAGTTTATTATTTCCTTATGGAGAAAATTATTCATTTTAAAAATGAGTTAGAAGCAGTCTATCACAAGGGCAAATATAACAATCATTTTATCTCAAATACATCTCCAACTTTGAGTGAGTCTAGAGATGGAAGATTAATTTTTTCATATGCAAATACATCTAGTGTCCTTTAATTGTATCTCCCTCTTTAAGAATTTTGGCTTATGAATATAATATTTTTCTCATGGGCATATAATTTGTATATTTATTGTTCATTTTGACATTGCCAAATAAGGAGGGCAAGATTGGTTAGCCCTTGAAGACATGTATAGAGGAATGAGTTTAGAAACCTATGAGAAAGAGCAACATTATAGCTTTCTGTTAATATGTCCTTTCTGACAAGAGCGTGAGACAGAACATTCTTGAACAGCTACTTCATCTTGAGCAAGTAATTAATGTTGTTAGTAGAAAGATATGATCACAACATAAAGCTCAGTAACTCAGTCTACTGTACCAGATTTATGAAGCCTGGGTCAATATAAATTGTAGGAGAACTCACAACCTTGTAATTCACTAAGGAACAATGACTGAAGTGAAAACATGGCCTTGATGTTGTTTTTGCTCACCATTTTCATTGGCAAATGTATAATTGAGTAAAAAACTATCGTGGCACTTAATGAACAGGTAAAGTATGAAAAATAGCCCTATTTGAATCTTGTCTTTAATTTTCAATGATGGCTCAGGTATTAGAGACAAAGGTAAGTTTTAAAGGGGCAGATTTGACTAGTTATTCCATTAGAAGACTGATCAACCAATCTCTCTGTTTGAATTAGGATATTTATTTTTGTGTTTTTACATTTTGCGTAAGAAAATTATTTTAAAACATGCACATGTTGGGAAGATATTTTGCATATGAAAACAATGCTTTTCTAAAGTACATAATTCAACAGTCCAACATAATATTAAAAGTTCTCTAACTATGAAGTTTATTTTAAAGTCAGATGGAAAACCCATCTCCACTATAATTCTTGTATAACACATATCTACCTAAACAATTCTTAAAGACCTTTCTGGCCATTAGAATAAAATAACAAAATAACTCATAAGTATACCATCAAATGCTTATTATCACCCCATTGTCATCTAAAGGGCTCATTTCTTTTATTACATCTATTACTTGTACTATCCTCTTTCTAAAAGGATTTCATACTTTAGTAAAATTGTTCTCATCAGTAAAAGCCTTGTTTGAATTACATGGTTCTTTGAATGTGGTGTTCACTCTTTTTAGTTGCTCTATGGAACCAACTCAGAAAGGGCAAACATTTATTCATTTTTCTGAGAGGTACATACTGCAACCTGAATGAGATGAACCATTTAATTTCAGCTGCAGTTATAGAAGGCAAAGGAGTAAATAAATGATTCTCATATAAGACATCAAAGAGAAAAAAAAACTAGAAATTCCATAGATGATTCTGGTCATATAGATTTAGATTGGTTTATGACATTTCACATGATTTTTAGTGTGACACTCTTTTTACCAAATGAACTAAAAGTTTGTTTAAATTTTGATAAACCTATGTACAACCTAATATAAAGCAAAATAATGCAAAATCAACATTTTGCATTGTTCCATCTGTTTGATGGAAAACCAAAAACCTGAAAACAAACGACAGGGTGAATATATTTTTCACTTGCCATCTTAAATTGAGTAGCAAGAGTATGTAAATACTGTAATTTGAATAGCACCAAAAGGAACCCTGTTTCTAACACAAGCATGTGTGGAATTCACATGGTTAACGTTTTCAGAGGAAAGCATCAGCAATCTTTATTAAATAAGAAAGTAATTCATTGAACTACTAATACCTCAATACCTCACTACAAATTAATTTGAGGTTAGTTAAATAGTAATCTGAGAGTGATAATATTAGTTAACACCTATGATAGTTGAGGACATGGAGCATATAAGATCTGGGGTACAAATAGGCCACCAAAGCATAATGGTTTTACAAAGTCAAGAGATTCTACACATATGCACACAGACACACACACACATGCATACACAGATAATTGTAATACCTCATGGACTTGCCAAGGGTCAGTGATATATAGACCAAGATGGAAAAAAATTGTGTGTTTCTGCATATACAAATATATATATATATATATATATATATATATATATATATATATATATATGAATATGTGTATATCCATATATGTAGACATGCATTATACAGGTTTATATAAATGTATATGAATATGGCTGAGATACTGGGGACGATATGAACAAACAGAACAAGAATGGTCTAAAATCTAAGGTTAAAATATCTATATCAAAATCATAGAGCTCAAGTTCTAAATACATCTCCAAAAATATTACACTTTATTAGGTTTGAATAGGTATATCTCATAACTTTTTCAAATATTGCCATTCTTTTTAGTCATTTCATATCATTAATTATTATTCACTGAGTAAGTTGCATAATTATTTATTAAGGAGCTGAATTAATTATTATTTATTGAGGGCTTGCATATGCCAGGGACGACTGGCAGAGCATAAAGGGATACAGTCCTCGTCCTTGAAGAATTCACCAGATAAAGAGAAAAGGCAAATGTGCTCAGCTTTAGCCTTTAAATGAGGTTAGTCGCATTTATATTATACCGAGAGGCTGTTCACATATGTGTATGTGTGTGCATGTCTGTGTGCATGTACAGTCAGCTAAATGTATGTGACTGACTTGACTATTCACTTGGTCACCAAATCATAGAGGTGTGGGTCTCAGAAAGTAGAAGTTAAAGTCATATAGCATGTTGGAAATTAGTGTCATTGGCTTTGCAGAATTAGGAAAGGGTTCCTGATGGTATTTTTATTATATCATTAAGTATAAATGCTTTCAAACATACAATAAAATAACAGATGCTTATATAAACACCAATAAGAAAAATACATGTTGAACATGTTTTATATTAGCTAACATCTACAGTGTTTCCTGTGTCAAGCATGAGGCTTGACACATTTGCCTCACAGACCTTCCCATTCCTTCCCATTTCATGCCTACTGGAGGTAACCCAATTGATTTCGATCATTCCTATAGATGTTTTTGTGCTTTTACTCTCTCTGTACATATTCAACGAAAAAATATACTATTGGTATGTTTGTTTTAAAATTTACAAAAAGTTTATCATATGGCAATATCCTTTTGCAGGTTATTTTTTTCACTCAATATTATATTCTTGTGATTTATTCACATTGATACATTTATTTTAACTATATGGATGATCCACAGCTTATTCACCCAGTGCCCCAAAAAAGTTATTAGATAATTTCCACTCTTTCATAGGTAATGACCTCCAGTAAACATTTACAACCCAAGTTCCATCTCACCATCTGCTTCTGAGAAACTGGACTGTGTAACTCAGGCAGTTGCTCCAAGCCACTAGGAATAGATTTTCTTGTGACAGGTTAGTTTCTGATTCCTGAAACAGACATCCAGACATTTATTGCTCTCTTCAAGCCCCTACCAATTCTCACCCTCTTCTATCCTAGTGGCTCTCTCATCCCATGGCTGTGACAGGAACTTCTATTGTTACCCTCTTACCTTTTCTTCCCCACCACACAAAATGAAAGAGAAAACCCCATGTCCTTTGCATGACAAGGCACCTGTCTGCTCTCTGGACCTTGTTCTGCTGTTTGAGGGTTTCTTTGTTTGTTCTTTTTTGGTATTGCATGCCTTCCTTCTCTACTGGTTTCTTTCTTTTCTTAGTCTATAAATAAATTTAAGTCACCTCATTTTAAAAGGAAGCTGTAACAAAAGTATAACAACTTCTATAATAATTTCTTTTGATCCTACAAAGTTGCTATTTCTGACCTTTTCAGCCAATTCTTCTATTAACTTCTTGCCACACTGGAATCTGGCTTCTACCACCACTAGTTCACTGAAATATTTATCAAGGTCCCTAGTAGTACTTTTATTACTAAATCCAAAGCACATATTTCAGTCCTTGCTTTACTCAACCTTCTGCAGAATTTGGCAAAGTTAATTAGTGTTTTTTTTATTTTATTAATATTATAAGTACTTCAAATATAAAAATTTCAAATATAAACATACATATAACATAAATATAACTGACACTCATTACTTATCATTCAGAATAAGCAAATATAGATATTTTGTCATATTTTCTTGAATTCTATCTTATTAAAAATAAATAAAAGATAAGAGATACCTAAAAATCTCCATCCTTTCCATTTCTTCCTCTCCAGGAGTAGCTTATAACCTAAAGTCAATGTGTATTATGTCCATTCCATCCTTTTAAAAATACTATGATTCATTGACTTATGTGTATCATTCTTTCTGAGTTTTCCTCAGAAAGTTAACAGTTTGACTATTAGTTCTTGGAATCATTTTTGGGCTCCACTTCCATCAGTATCCTCCTAGTGTACATATTCCCCACAAGAGGTTTCCTACACCAGTTTCTATCTTGACCCTCCTCTGTTCCACTCTCCCAACTTTGAGTTAGTTTTATCTCTTTCCATGCTTTAGCTAATATTTGTTTTGAGATATAAAACCATATATCCGACAGATTATTAAAAATGCCACTTATATATTTCATGGAGTTAAACTAGTGGGACCAGAACTAAGCTCATAGTTTCCCTGTATTAGTTAGAGCAAAGTTAGCTGCTGTAATACATAAGCTCATATTTTTCTGGTATTAGTGTAGCAGCTTTAAAATACATCAACAAATTCTTTGACACTCCTCCCTTCAAAATATGGAGCCTAAATCCCTCCCATTGAATGTGAGCAGGACTTAGCTACTCTTTTTTAACAAATATCGTATGGCAGAAGTGATGGTGCATGACTTCTAAGACTAGGTCATAAAAATCATATTCTCTCTCTCTTCATTTGCTCTAGGATGTGAGACTTTCTATGTCATGGGGCACACAAGAAAAGCTATCAAAAAATTTATATGTCAAGGAACTGAGGTCTTCTGCCACGAACCATTAGAAATAATTATTAGCTCAGGTCAAACCTTCCCACCTTAATCAATGAAATCACTAGTCTTTTGTAAGCCAAATTTGCCAGAGGCAGATACCAATCGGGTGTCTTAGTTCCCCAACTCTCTTTACCTTCTATAGGTAATCAGGCACCAAATCTTGTTGATTCTAACTTCATAACATTTTTTTTTCAGTACATTTTACTTTCTTTCTCTACTGTCATTACAGGTAAAGATTCACAGCAACAATCTCCCAACTGGCACCCTCACAAATTTTATACCCTCCAACCCTTTCTCCATCCTGCATCTTGTAACCTTTCTAACTTGCACATCTAATTATATCTCTCTTTTACTTAAAAATGGACAAATAAAAAATTTAAATAACCTTGATTAGTCCATTAGCTAATAAATATGTTCCAAGCATCTTAAAATTAAAAATAAAAACTTAGACATGACTCTAAGATGTTTGATTAACTTTCAGATTTCATCTCATAACATTTTCAGCCAATCTGAACTTTTATAATTTTCTCTAAATAAACCATATTCTCTTTTGCCTCATTAATATTATACATGTCTCTCTAGTTGCTCTTCTGTCATCTTTACTCTTTACCTATTAAGTATCATTTCAAGCATCACCATTCTCAAGAACTCTTTTCTCAGCATTTTAGTTGATATCTGTCCATCATCTCATAACACCCTGAACATACACGTCTATCACTTTCTTTGTGAATAGACCCTTTGGGAATTTGAATCTTCACTATGCCTAGTACATAGTAGGTTTCCTCCACCTATATTTAGAATAAATGAGTTTAATAAAAATTATTGTTTCCATTAGTTCGTTTACCCTATTTAATAGTATTTTTTCCTTGTGGATTAAATTTACAGTTAAGAAGAAATCATAATGGTATTGCATATAAAATGTATAGAAAGTGATCAAGCTTTTAAATTTTTAAAAAATTGCCCATTAAGACATCAAAGGATTTAAAATTTTTCTTCCAGAATGATATGACTCTTTAACAACACTGATACACTGCTCCTTAAATGCTTCAATACATTCCTGTGAGACAGTTATACTTTATCCTGTAAATAGGCATACAGGAACTTGTACAAATACATATTAAGCATGATGGATTACCTCAGAGTTCATATTTTGTCTATAATAGAGTACAGCTGTTAGCACTTCCTTTGTAATTGACTGGTTAAGTTATCTGAATATGCTTTTCCATTCTGGATAACTAAGCCTTTCTTTAAAGCTAAATCCCTGAGCAGGATATTGAAGAAACCTCTGTTTTAAGAGATCTTTAATATCTCAGATTCTCTAATGAGCCAGAATTCTGTCTAATTAATTAAAAGTCACATTCATTTTCCCTTTTTATATATTAACCTAATATCACATACTAATCAATAGATATTCCTGAAAAAAAGCCATTAAAAATTTCTTCAGGTTTGAGTGTTTAAATTAGTCATGGGAAATCACATTCCCTTAATTTCGGGTGCCTCCTGGCAATCTACTCCATTATTTTCACTTGTTTTTTTCTTATAAAACTTTATTTATTCTTTGGCAATGTTTTCATGTTCTTATGGCATATACATTTTTTGGTGAGTTTATTTTTATGTTACTTTTATTTGCATCCCCAAGTGTAAGCCATTGTTTGGTTTATTTGTTTCAACAAGAAATCTTTGTATTTGGCTTTAAAAAAATAAAATTAGTATAGTTTTCATAAAATAAAAGTTTCTAAACATTTAGTTCTCTTGATAGTTTATTACATTTATTTAACTACCACCTAGAATAAGATAATGATTATCATATATTTGTATATATCCAAAAATCTCAGGGAGGGCTTGTTAAAATACAGATTGCTAAGTCCCACCTTTATAATTTAGATTTACTGAATTTTATTTTGACTTATGCTTCTTTGTACTTATTTCATCTCTTATATTTCTGTGTCTTTTAATTAGATTTATTACACTTCACTTTTATTTCAAATTAGTTTTTTTATGGTAAAATGCAAGCCATTGAATTTTACAAAAGAGTTTAAACCATTTTTATTTGCAATCACAAATAATATATTTGGTCTTAACCTCTGTCATTTTGGTATTTTAGTTTCTGTTTTTTTGTCTTTATTTTATGTTTATTTTATCTCTACTTTTGAGTCATTTACTATATGAGTAATTTTGTTTTGTTTATCTTTGTTTTTGTCTTCCTTGGTTATTTGGAAACAAATGGTTTGCTTTTAATTCTAAAAGTGTCCATTTTTGAAATGATTTTTTAAAAGTTTCAACAAAAATGGCTCTAAATATCAAGCTCAAAAAATTATTTACACATTCTTCTTCTTTCATATGTAAAATCAAGACTATAACACGTTTTTATTTCTTCCACTTCATAATTCTCTACACTATGTTTGAAAGTATATTTATGAGAATAAATCATGGGTTTATATGTAATTAAATATAATATATTTTTAATGATTTAAATACTTATTATTGTCCTTTTAAAAAATAAGCTCTTGTATTAATTTTGTAGTTCTACTTTATAATCAGATTTTTAAAGTGATATTGTACTCCTTTTATTTTTCAGCTTTCTCTAAATTTTTATATTATGTATTACATTAAATAGTTATTTGTAAATTTGCATGCAGTTTTATGATTACATTTAAATAGTTTAGTTTTAAATGTTAACTGAGTTCATTGATTATCATCAGTTTCCTAACTTTTTAACTTTCCATTTTAAGCACTTAATCTTTCTTTATATCTGAACAAGTTTTCAAGAAGGAAATGTGGATGCCATAGTTTATGAGATTTTTACGTTTATTGTTTTCTTCACATTTAAAATAACGTCTATGTGTAAAAAATGAAAGTTACCAAAATTTTTTTCCTTAAACTCTGCAGATATTCTGAAGCTAAGATGATTTTTCTTTTTATTTTTTAACTGTATTTTCCATGCCCATACATGCATATAATTTTTTCTTAACCTCATAATTAAAAAATATAGTTATATATCTTTTATCTTTTTCTTTCTTTCTTTTCTACTTTTTATTTTACCAAGAATGTGATAACGTTATTTCATCTGCATACTCAGGTCTTGCTTTGGAGCAAAAAAGTTCTCTTCAAACATGTCTTAGATTATAGTTTTTGTTCCATCTGTTCTCATTTTTTTTTCTGTTTTCAGGTGTCCCATGCATTCCCTCACTGATTTTTATGTCTTTAATTCATTTGACAAATATTTACTGAGAGAATGTGCTATATGTGGAGAATCAAGAATAACACAAATTCTGAGATTATATATACTTATAGTTCTGCAGGGAACAATAGACAAGAAACCAAAAACATGCATTGTAGATTAATTATGGGAGAAATAAAGGTCATTGTGAGAACACATGAGAAGGGCACATGAAGAACCAAGGACAATTTCTAAGAGAAAATGATAATCAATTGGAAACCAGATTGATGATGTGATCAAAAGTTTTAAAATATCTAAAGTAGGCCAAAGACTGAGTCGCTCATTCTAAGCCTCATATCAGTAAACCAAACTTTAACTAAGATTACACTTGGCTCTCCCAGAGAAAAAAGGACTAGGTCGTTCAAACAGCATCTGCCTGCTCAGCACAAGTTACCTGACTGGCTCTCAGATTTCATTTTGCTCCACACAAGGGAGCCCTGCTTTAACAAATCAGCAAATGCCCAGTATAACTTTTAAGTTCCTGCTCACTTTGAGTTATAAAACCCTCTTGTCTTGCAAACTTAATAGACTACAGTATAGTGCAAGCATGACTTTTATAAAAATCTGTGACTCACTTTATTGTGATACTAGCTTTATTATTGTTGTCTGGAACCAAACCTGCAATGTAATATCTCCAAGGTATGCCTATTTGTAAGTGTATAATATATATATTATATATCTATTAATGGTGCTAATTTATGATTGATTACAAATTTTTAGAGGTATTTTTTAGCCTCGTAGTAGGAAAATTGAAAGCAATAGTTCAGAATTAGGAATTTGCCCAGAGAGGGTGGCCAACTGGCTATAGACAAAGAACCTGAGACTGATGAACCTTTCAGAATTGTTAGAAAAGAGACCTCAGTTGGCATGAGACTAAACAGAGTTTTTCCACCTGGGTCTTGTCAACATAAGAAACTTCCAAACCTGTAGTTTTATGAATTTATTGGAGTCAAACTGAGGACAATTGCTGGGAAGCAAAATCTTAACAGATTGAGAAAATGCTCTGGAGAATGGCAGTTCTGCAGCTTATTTTATACATTAGAGTACAAGGAGATGGAAAGAGGGTTGCAGAAAATCCATTGGTGGTAGATTAAGGGGGCAGGAGAGAGCAAAGTGAGGAGATTCCTGAGTTAGAATAAAAAGTAAAATAAAGAGACACATACTTCTTTAATATTGGTCGGTACAGGATAGCTTATAACTAACATTTACAGCACATAGAGATAGTATGTGGGAAACAAGATAACAAGGAGGAATTGTTGCTTTCCTGCTCGGGTTGGTGGTTATGCACTGAGGAGTCTGGAAAAGGAAATTACTGTGACATTTCAAATATGTTATCTTAGACACAAAAAGACAATAGATGGGCTCACTTAAGGTAAAGACTGACATTTGTCAAGAAAGCTACAAGCCTAGAATGTGACTACCCATCCTGACTTGCTTTTAGTTAGAAATTTTTATGTTCAGACCATCCTATGTGGCTACTTTTGGTCTCTGAGTTTGTAAGGCCCGCCATGCAGGCAGGCCTCCCCTAAGCTTTTCAGATTTAGTATGGGACCCCTTTTTTGGTCCAGTTTCAATAAATTAAATTTATCTAAAATTAACAAATTTTCAAATACAATTATAAATATTTGAGTAATTTTTAATTTAGTTTCATTTTTAAAGCATCTAATACAACCCTAAACTGTTACTTAAAATAAACATTTCAAGAACATAAATTCACCAGCCCAATTCTTCAATTCACTCTAGCAATGTCGTAGGCAGAGTAATGTTCCTCTCATCTAGAGATGTCTGGAACTTGTGAATATGTTACCTTACATGTCAAGAAGAACGTTCAGTTATGATCAAGATTAAGGTCCTTGAAATGAGGAGATTCTCTTGGATTTTCTAGGGGGGGCAAATTTAATTATTTCTTAAAAGTAGAAGAGAAAGGCAAAAGAGTAGGTTGAAGAGATGCAAAGCAAGTAAGATCTAACTTGCCATTGCTGGCTCTGAAGATGGAGGAAGAAAGCCACGAGGCAGGAAGTGTGGGCAGCCTTCAGCAGCTGGGGATGGCAGTCAGCAGAGACCTCAGTCCTATAACTTTGAAGAAACATATTCTCTCCTTAGCCTTCATAAGGGAAACAGTCAGACTTCTGACCTACAGAGAAGTAAGATAATAAATTTGTGTTGTTTGAAGACACAAGAGTTATGATAATTTGTTACAGTAGCAATAGAAACTATTGAAATTAGAGATAAGAAGCTTCATAAAAGACTATGACCACATTTCTGTCTTTTTCACTACTGTAAATACGTGGCCAACAGAATGCCTGTAACATACCTAGAATCAATATATCAATTGATTTAACTAATTAATTAAGTAAGCCCCAAACATTGTTCTCAGTATTTGGGCTTTACTTAGTAGGGAAAATGGTGTCACTAGAGTCTAAGGGAGGACGAGAATACACTGATTAAATTCTGACTTTTCACTAGCTTAAAAATGCAAACAAAATTCTGGGAAAAGAGTAATTTCTCATGTGATTAGCTAAGTAAAACTTTGTGTGAATGGGGAGGTTGAACCTTTCCAATGTAATGCATGATCTCATTTTATTTGATTAGGCAAATTATGGAACAACAGCATGAAATGCATTACTACACTAATGTAGCCTCCAAAATGTGAATCTCATTAAACTGTGGCCTTGAGGCCTTTTAATGTTGAATTTGAATGAACAAGTTAAAGTAGTTCAAAAGTGTTCACACACACACACACACACACACACACACACACACACACACACAAATGTGTTCATTATACCCTTTGCAGAGTAAGCTTAACCTTTCAGAAGAAAAACAAAAAAAGGAAATGGCACATTCATCAATTTGTAGAAATGATAAAAGTAGTCAAGTCACTTGAATGTTGCAGCAATTCCAAAAATGCTTAATTGTGTGATGGGAGATGGATGGCAGTGATGGTAGAACAGAATAAATTGATTTAATTTAAGTGAGTTATATCCTTAAAAATGGTTAACATGGTAAATTTTAAAGTATGTGTATTTTACCATAATAAAAAAAAATTGAAAAAAATCTGTCAAGCAGAGTACCAGTTTCTGGACTCCAAACACTTCTGCCCATTACATTTTGCTATTGGAGTTGCCAAGGAAACTACAATGCAGTGAAACACTGGATGATGTCATGCTTTGCTTATATAGAGAAGACACAGAAAGTAAGATCAGCTTCAGTAGAAGTCCAGTGGCCAGTTGGTCTTTCCCTGAGGCACCCTGTATAGGATAAGTCAATAAAGAAAGTCAGGGGACTCACCTGCAGATTGTTGCGCAAGTCCTTAAACTGTCTGTCTTCTTTCCACCTTTCAGAGATGACATGTTTTTTTGTTTTATGTCCAGGATTTTTAGTGTAATAGGGAGGACACGGGAGAAATGGGACTACTCAGTCTCGAACCTAGAAGTCTGAATAATTATTTTTTAATTTATTAACAACTATTTATTAGAAGGCTATTATGTTCCAGACACATTGCAACTTTATGTTATACTATATTGCTAAGTGGATAGGACTGAAGGAGGAAGGAAGAAGGAGGGAAGAAAAGAAGGAAGGAAGAAAGGAAGGAAGGAAGGAAGGAAGGAAGGAAGGAAGGAAGGAAGGAAGGAAGGAAGGGAAAGGAAAGGAGGGAGGGAAAGGAAAGGAGAGAAGGAAGGAAGGAGAGAGAGGGAGAAAAGGAGGTAGGGAGAAAGAGATTAAAGGAAAGAAGGAGGGAGGAATACTCATGCAGACTCAGCAAATATTTCACTGCTTTCCCTAGTGACTTGGACTTTGTTAGCCCTTTCCTATTGTATGCTTTTACAGTACTTTACATTTCCCTTTATGAAACTCATAATCTTTCAACTTCTTTTTAATGTCTGTCTCCACTTGCCAAAAAGATTGGCGAGACCAGTTTGCCTTTCTCATGGCAGTATCTCATCACCTCCTGCAGAGACTTGCACAAGGTAGGCCCCTGTCAATATTCATTAATTAAGCTAACGACTGTGCAAACACAAGGCAATTTCCCCCTCTCTCCGGCTTTGTTCTTATTGTTTTTCATCCGCTGTACAATTGCTGCATGGCTTCTGACCTCCTTGGTCAGCTTTTGGCTCCTTTCTCTCAGCAACAGAACCAATTCCCCAAACTTAGGCATGGTTCACACTCATCTTGGGGGGGATGGGTCTTCACACTCTTGATAATAAGTATAACTATCATCCTCTGCCCCAAAACTCCACCCAGATATGTCATCCTCGCCCTCCTCCAGGGGCTGTCAGAAAACCAGGGTGCTATAGATGGCCGAAAGGTCACCATACCTGGCTTCACCCTAAGCAGCATTGTTCTTTATCTGCTTTGTGGAAGTCAGTTGGTAAAATAGAGGGGAAATACTGATTTCAAAATAGAATAAATACCTGGTACAGTTCATTATTACAAGATGAAAAAGCAAAATACAAATCTATTTCAGTTTTTCATCATGGAGTCACTTTACTATATGATTCTTGGAAATTAAAACTAAGACTCTGAATTGACTATCCTTTCATTGTCTTGAGTTTTCTTTCCTTTCTTGCTCAACATTAACTGCCTCTGAAATTGTGTTAGAGCAATGATGTCTACTGTAATGTCTTTCAGCTGGTCCTGAAAACAATTTCCTACAGAAACCTCCCTTTTCCCTAGGAATCGTGCCAACTTTCTTAACCTCATCATTTTTATGGTATTCTGTTTTGTTCTGTTTTGTTTACTCTTGGGGAATATTACATTTTTATGTGCTTAAGTGACCTGTGACTTAGACAAAAGTAATGTTTTGCAACAAATGATTTAAATTATTTAAAATGCAACAAATGATTTAAAAATATTTTGCTTCCTCAGGGAGGCTGCTAATGCACATGGAAAATTGTGTGGCAATATGAGACACTCTCAGCAGCAGAGTTTATCTGGAGTGGCCCATATAAAACAGGTCTCATTTAGCATTAAATCTCATTTTATGAGATGAGATTTATTTTTAAATGGGTCACTTAGGATTCATGCTGTACGACTTTTTTTTTGCTGAGTAAAAAAAGCCATCTCTCCCACCTGCCACCTATACCCTTCCACCACAATTTCTACCCAAGTTGTCTAGATTTTGTCCAAATTAGCACTGTATACTTAATATGCAGCCAATACATAAACAAAAATAATAATACATGTGGGAGTACTTTGGAAAATTATAAAATGATATATCATTGCAAATTATTAATGTTATCCAGTGGTTTGCCTGGTTTGAAATAGCAAGAAATCATTATTTTTGTCAAATTGCTTCATATGAATGATTAGAGATATCCTTGGGATCATGAAGCACGTAAAGGTCATATTGTGAGTCATTCATAGCATTTTTTAATATAAAAAATATTTTTTATATAAAATATATTTTTTAATATAAAATATATTTCTTAGAAAGGTGTGTGTAGCTATATAAGGGTATATAAAGTGATGAAAAGTATGAGATATAAACAATATTAATTGCATGTATAGAATTTAATAAGCTATTCCTAAGAATTCAAGGGCCATTTATTGGCATATGGTGTTATATTTTAGGAAAAATCTAGCTGGAGAATCTGATCTCTGTCTATCATTTTAGAGTTTATTGATGTCTTGTTCAAGATTATTACTCAAAAAATGTTTGAAGTAAATGTTAGTTTTATTAACTTTATTAACATTCTCCTTTCTTTCAAAATATATCTTTTTTTAAATTGTGGAGGAAAATAAACAGTTAACAACAGGTGGGAGCACTTTGCTGTTTAAGACCCATGTGTTAACTTAAACCCACTGATCAGTTTTGGATTAGCCAATCCACAATATTTCTGCAAATTTTTAGAGAAGCTTATTTTTTATATTTATTTTTTAAATAATTTTACCACCCCTTGGGTGCTTTCCCAATCTCAGCCAACTTCCCTAAGTAACACAAAAACTGAGTTAGTAGACAACTGCAATAATGAGCTGGAAGAATTTATGTTGCAGGAATGCATGCAATTTAAAATGGAATATCAGACATTTCCATTCTTAAAAACAAAACCTTCTATCATTTTCTCAAGTTATGCTCAACCTATGATGTTAGCTCAGCATCCCTGCTCTCTCTCCTCTCTTCTTCATATTATTTCCCTTCCATTTCAGAGGAGGGGGAAAAACTCTCCAAGATTTGCTTTATGCAGGGCAATTGTTTTGTTCAGCTACTATTTCAGAACTCAGATTGGAGATTGACTTCATATGTAAGAACTCAACTGAATCTTTGCATGTGTGATTTGCAAGAGCCCTTCCTCACTGAGTTACGTCCTTAGACAAAAGCTGCCATGCTCATTTGTTGACTACAAAGAGGAGTGGAAGGGTAGCTTATTCTTCCAGTTACCCAAGTACAACGAGTATGAGATTTTTAATATCCTGGTATTTCTTTGAATAATATTATGGTCAACTTCAAATATAGGCCTTATATATTATTCATCACTATTTTTTGAAAAATATGTAAATGATCTTACATTACATAGAATTTTTTTAAAAAGATCTTTTCACACGTCTCTCTGCTTCCATCTTTGCCTCCTAATTCTTACTCTCCACTCAGAAGCTAGAGTCGTTTTTTTTTTTTTCCTAGCGTAAAACAGAATATATCACTATCCTCTTCAAATTCTCTAAAAGCTGACTTCCTATCTTAGTTAATCTTCTTACATGGCCTTCAAAGCCCTACCTTAGCTTCCTCTCCTATCACACACACTCTCTCTCTCACCAGCCCCTCTGCCTTTCTCTATTCAACTTTCTGTCCTTACCAAGCTTGCTTTTGTCTCAGGCGTTGGGAATATGCTCTTCCTTCTATCTGGAATTCTAATACCCACAAAGAGACCGTCCCTGACCACCTTAACTATAAAACCTCTGTACTTAGTTTCTAATCTCATCCTGCTTTATTTTCTTCACAGCACATATGACAAATATTACATACTTGACACCTAATGAGAGCATCTCTCTGAAGTCCCACTGTTTATTTTCTGTTTCTTCACTTGAATGTAAAATCTATGAAAGCTAAGATCTTGCCACTCTTCACTACTACTTCCCCACCACCCAGAATGGTGCCTTTTTAATAAATTATAACATGTTAAATGGGATTCTTTTTGTCTCAGTTGCAGCAGAAGTTCCAAAAGTCAAGAATAGTATAATAGGGGTGACATCCTAATGTGCATTATGCTAGGTCTTCTGGGCAGGACATGCCGATATTTTGAAATTGATGTTACTAGCATTAGCAAGTCACCTCCAGCCAATATGAGGGTAAAGCTAAAAGATTTAGAGCAGCAACAGGAACCTGGTGGAAGTCGGACCCCAGAAATCCAGGCACAGGGGTGAGAAGTCCCATAGAGATGGTGTAGGGGGACAAGTGAGGAGAGAAGCAGTACTGTGGACCAAATTATTCAAAATAGTACTCTTGAATAAGTAACAGAAAAAAAATGCAAGTGTGAAGCAAAAATGACTCGTTTTAACTTTAAACACATGACACCTGTGTAAAACTGAGTGGAATATGTTTTAATTGAGGTAGTAGAAAATAAATGGTCCCTTAATTCAAAGGGAGTTTGACTTATGACAAGCTCAGAAATATAATATCCAGACAATGCAAAATGATGTGAGATTTGAGGACAGATGTTGAGTTATCTGTGATGTATCCTTTCTTTTATGGTCTCCTCTCTAATCTGTTATTGCTTCCAAATGTCAGTACTATTCTTTCCTACTTTAAACTTTCAGACACTTGTTGAAAAGCTTTTCATATTGAAAATAGAGTAAAAAATAGTGAACCTAGCCCTACACCTTCTGATCCTTTCCTATATAATTATGACCCATCTCTTATCAAGCTATTCGGTAATTCATATCTCTTGATCCTCAAAGATAGCCTAGTTTCTATTAATTCTAGGGTATGGTTTCCCACTGTCTACGATATTTTTTCCTCCTCCCTTTGTGTCCTTATCCTTCAAAGTTCTTGCTTACTCCAGTTTTCCCCTGAAACCCTAGACCCAGTTAAATCCTCTTGTTAAATTCTACCATAGCACTCACACATTCAAAGTGCTCATCCCACTTGTTATCTATTACTTATATTTTTTCTCCACTAGAATGTAAGCTCAACTTATGCATTACCAATTTTCTAGTGATTCACATATTGCCTAGCTCTCAGTAGACATTCAAAAATTATTTGTTAAATTTTCTGTTGTGGAATATATGTTCTGGAGTGACAAAATCATACATGGAACCAAACAATATATTTTCATGAGTATATATATTCTCCCATGTGAGTGGTCAGATTGGAATCAGTGACCTGTGTAAACACAGAGTGTGCCATGTGTGAATGCCACATGGTTTAGGATAAAATAATTAATATAATAATTTAAAAAATGCTTATCAAGCTCTTTTTTATATATCTATTGCTGATATTAGCATTAGAACATAAGCTATTTTTGTCCTTTGTCTCTAGTGGTATTTCAATACCTTCTAAACAGGTTTTCAGTATGACAGCAAAAAGTATTATGGGGATTAAACCTAGGTTAACTTCTGGACTTATGCAGACAGGCCAGCTAAATGCTCCAGAGGCAACAACAACAAAAAACACCTAAATGCTTCTCAGCCTTGTGTAAGGTTTATCATCTCGCAAAGCTCTTCCAAGAATTTATCCTCTGGCACTTTTTTTTTTCTGAAAAAAAAAAAAAAAACTCAAGTAAAATATGAAGCAGTAGAATGGGGACAAATGGAGTTCCCCTTAAACCAAAATCACTGTGTGATGACAAGATCTAAAGAATATGGGTAGTCAAGGATCTAATGGAGGAAGTTGAACTCAACTTACATTTTTTTGTTGTTGTTGTTACGGTGTCAGATACAAGAAAAGTATTTAATAAAAGGAAAATTATTATTCAACCTTGTGATAGGTTGAATAATACCTTCCTCCTGCCCCCACTAAGATGTCCATGTCCTAATTCCAGAACCTGTGATTAATACCTTATGTGGAAAAAGGGATTCTGCAAACGTAATTATTTAAGGATTGTGAGATGAGGAGGTTATCAAGGATTATCTGAGAGGGTCCAGTATAAACACAATGGTCCTTTTAAGAGGGAGAAAGGAGATCAGAGAGAAAAAAAGGTGAGGTAATGACTGAAAATGGAAGAAAGGACCATAAGCCAAGGAACAGGTTGCCACTAGAAGCTGAAAAAGGCAAGGAAACAAATTCTCCTCGCAGAGTTTCTAAAAGGAATCAGTCCTGCTCAAACCTTAACTTTTTAGCTCAGTGAAACTTTGGACCACGAGACCTGTAAGAGGAGAAATTTGTGTTGTTTTAAGCCACTAAGTTTACAGTACCCTGTTTGTTGTATCAGCAATAGAAAACTAATACAAGTCTTCTCTTCTCAATTTAATTGATATTATAAGTGTTTTTTCAATGTTAGAAATTATAAACATATGTAGTAATGATCTTGGTTTGAGGTTTATTCGATTGATATTTGAAGAGTCGAGGGAAATATTTTTTAAAGTAAAGGGATGCCTTCCACGTTATTTGTAATTTTAAAGAAATAATTTAAGGAATATACTATTTTTACTCTACTCAATAGATTTAATAATTCTGAAATCACTTGTGAATTGGTCTTTGTCATTTTGAATTAAAAAATTTTAATCATTGATATAAATACCTCTTTTCAGAGATGGTAGACAGTCATTAATGCCATGGCAATTTTCTTTTGTTTTTAGTGTTGTGCCACATTATTGTGATCACAACAATAAACATCCCTTAAAATGAGAAGAAGTACACTGAATATTCCAAGGCATAATTCAGTCTTTGATATCCTTGTTAAAAATTATGTAACATCCTTTCAAACTTTCTGGAATATTCAGCTCCCTATGAAGAATCCCAGGATGTTAATTATAAAAGTCCTAGAACCTTCTCTCATTTTTTTAAACATTAAGAATTTGTTGAAGATTTTTTACACTTGAACATATTGTTTAAAATTTAATCTTTCTTGCCATGTGACAGCCTCACACAAACAAAGTATTTAAAGAAGATGGTCTGTCATTGCTCTGTTTAATTAACAGAGATTTTTAGAATTAGAAGATTTAAAAAAATAAAATAAAGAACTCAGAACTTTAGTGTGATAATGATAATCATCTCATTTCACATCAGAATTTCAACTAGTAAAAATTCTATTTACAGGTGTCATCTGCTTGAACTAGTCAATCTTATTTTATATTGTCAGTGTTTCTCCAATTACTTATACAAATCAGATGGTGAAGTACAAAAGCATGCAGAGAGGTTCAGATTTATTTCAAATCTGGTACATGATGTTTCCTTTTTCTATCATCTATGACTTTGGAAGCTCTTAGTTTCTTTGTTCTGCATCAAAATTGTTTAAAATCATCTAGCCTTTTAGGTAACACATATCTTTTTGATATCTACATTCTAGATTAACTCTTGATGTTTCTATCACATTGAAATCTCCTTAAGTGTACCTTTTAATAACTTTTGCAATGCATTCTGGATTATCCATTGATATTTATAATCTTGTAAACATAATTCATCTAAGATACAAATAACTTTACAGTAATTTGAAGACGATGTTGAGACTTTTTTTTTTAATTCTTACTTTCAGTTTCCTTTTATAATATAACTTTGTAGTTAGGTTAGCAACTCTAACATACTACGTGACCTAAGCTGTGTTCAAATTACACAATAAAAGTTTCTGCATTGAATACTTGTTATGAGAAATGTAGGCAGAGTTATTTTCAACTGAGATCTTTACCCTGCAATTTTGATGAAGAAAAGAATTCAATACATGTTTGCAGGGTACAAAGTATCTCAATCATTAAAACCGGTGGCACATATATCTCATAACAATTTCTGTACATTTTTATATATGCCCTTAAGATTCTTGCTAAGACTGTAAAGTCAGACTGAAATATGTGAATATATTTCTTAATATTTTATTCATTTCTTGAGGGATTTCATCAGATACAAACTTTATTATTAGTTTCCTCTTTGACAAATTATAGTCATAAGAAATTAATTGAGAACTTATTCTATTATGGTAATTATCAAAATTTGTGCTATGCTTCAATGTCTTTTTTGTAACTAAATAGCAGTTTACAGAGCTAATATTACCATGCTTTACAAATAAAGCAAGTTATTAAAAACATGATACATAAATACAATAAATACAAAAACCTCCAATATGACAATATTCAGAGAAATGCTGTCAGTATGGAAGAAACTTTAGTTATCTTCAGTTTATCTCCAATCCGTGGTTGAGAAGCTGATCCATTCAATTTCAGCAAGCTAGTTGTGGCTAGGTCTATGGTCTAGGCCCTCCATCACCAGGTTCCTAAACCAAGATGATTTGTAGCATGTATTACACTCAGTAACTCTCTCTCTCTCTCTCTCTCTCTCTCTCTCTCTCTCTCTCTCTCTCTCTCACACACACACACACACACACACACACACACACACACACACCTTACCTTCATATAGTTCTTGAAAAGCAATCTTAACAAGCACATTTTAATATAAATTTGCATGTTATGTTGTGCGCTTATCAGCATTTTCTTTGGGCAAAAAAGGACAAAAATAAAGTACCTAAAAAACAAGCATGGGGCTTGCTACATTATGAGAAATAATTTTTCTTTTCTTTCTTTTATCAAATTGACTGAATTAGAATCTACTAAACATATAGCTATACCAAAATTGAAGTGTTCTCAGAAATATGCTATAGACATTTACAAAGTAAAATATTAATCTAACTCCAAGACTAGAATACATGGTTGTGCTCACTTCATTGTCTGCAAATAGACATTTTCTAGCCTCACGTTCTTGTTTCTTGTCTTAAACATACAATAGATGCACCAGAGATGGTCTATATTCCAGATTCTAGATTTTCTTTCGTATGAAACTAATGGATGTATTTCTACTGTGCACATACAACCACCAAAATTTTCCAGTACCAATAACACTAATAAATTTCCTAAAGTAATGTAATGCGGTACAAAACCTTGTAAAAGTTAACCACAAGTCTTTGCGGAAGAGGAAGTTACAAAGCTTTACAATACTTATAAATGTGGCCTTATTGTGTTTTGCCCTCTTAAAATTAAAGAATATATGTAATTTGTGAAGCAAAAATATTTTAGACATTTTGTTGTCCATAATATAGTTTTAATTTAAAAAAAACTAATAAATTGCCTCTAAACAGTAAACAATGGTCATTGCTATTTAAAGTTATTAAGTTCACAGAGACACTAGATCTTTTATCCAGTAAAGATTTATTTAAAAAACAAATATTGAATAATTTATAATTTAAAATGGTTAGAATAAAGTTTAAAGTAAATAAAAGCAAATTGCTTTTTCTCTAACGATTTGAAATATAGAAGGTTTAAACCTTACATATTTTTGTCAAAATAGTAATTATCCATAGTGACAGATGCTGCTCCCTACTTAATGGAGGGTCTCAAATGTTACTCTACATTTCATTGACAAGGAAATATAAAATTTTAAAATAGAATTAACTTGGGGAAAGGCATCAGTGCTGTAACTCTCAGCACCAAATGTTTTTTCTGGGAGCACCAAATGCTTTAAGGAAAACATTCCAAGTATCAAAGTTTTCAGATAGATAAATATTTATGGATCAAATCCATAAAGAACAGACATTGTTATGAAATATATATAGATGCCTTCAAAACTTTCTTTCCAGGCAGAGTAGACACATAAGTTAGGAGTCATTTCCCACTTAATTGTTTTTGCAACCTTATGCAGCACAAACAGATTATGGATAAAGACTTACTCGTTTATTCACAGAAAGTAGATCTTCACTGATATTATGTCCAAAATATTAAACAGGAGTTAGTTCTTTACATTAAATATAAAATGTTATTAAACTTATAGAAATAGCTTTATCCTGGGCTTTTATTTTCCTGGTTAAAAATGTAGAATTTTTCAATTTAGTCCTTTGGTGAGAAAACAGTACTCTTTAAAGCAATTTTTTCTCATTTGCTAGTTAATCAGAGAAAATCATAACAAAGATCTGATTCACATCTTTAAGTGCAATAAAATTCCATCTGTCTTTGAACTTTATGAGGGTTTTTTATTAGACTACAATAGACCATTGTCCCTCCCTTGTTGAGAGCTCTTCATAGTTATGTTAGAACTGAAAATTCATTTGCATGACAATCTACAGAAAGCTATTTTACCATTTAAGGGCCGTGATCTACTTACATTGCTCATGTAGCAAAATACAAGTGTCATACAAATGCCATATGATACTAGACAAATTCAAAGTAACTATCAAAGAAACAGCCTTAGCCTCTAAGCATCCTTAATGCTCTTAAATGCCATTTAGGAGTGTGCACTTATCAGAAATGAAGTGCCAATTTAAGAAAATAGCAATAGGCACTGTCCCAGATGCAAATGTAGAACGAAGGTCTACAAGAACTAATTGCATGTATATGTGACTTCCAAGTCACACTTGCACACATAAATAGTTACTGCCAATAGTATCATTTGTGAACATAAAAGACATGTTGGAACTCAATATAGTTCTATCCCTGAAACCAGGACAATTATATATTCAAACAAACAAGGCTTAAGTTTATGTAGGCTTAAAGAAAATGGTAGCAGAGGCACAGGTAAATTTTTATTTATGAATATGTAGACACATGACTTTGGATCCAGCCAGCCAGTGACATAAATAAACGTGAGCAAAAGATTCAAACAAGAGTATATATATGTGTGTGCGTGTGTGCGTGTGTGTGTGTGTTTATGTTTGTGAGTAAGGCTTCTTGGAACAGTGCCACAACTATGGACACCAACCAAGAGAATCACTGCCGTCCTTTGAAATATCCATTAAGAGCACAACGGGGGTAATTACACTGGGTTGCTCCAAATCGCTCTTTCCATCTTGTGCACTCATATGCCCGCCAAACATGAAATGTTCGCCTTCTCCCCTCCAATGTGATGGTTGTTGAACTTATTTTTAGTGTCATTTGATAAGCCTCTGTGCTCACAGAGAGACATCCCACTGACCCAGCCACTGGTCATTGTCTATACCAGTTCACATCAAAGCAGGCGCGCTTTGTCAGGTTTCGAGTCGAATATCCATTTCGCATCTGAAGTACAGTATCGAAAGTGACTAGATCATTTGAGCTTTTTTCTTCAGCTGCTGCCTTCTTCCTCCCCCACAGTGTTTCCGCTCACGCTAACATAATCTGGCATTGTCGACATGACACGATGGTGGTTTTTCTAAAAAATTATAATACATACATTTTCAATGTTTTGTGGTGGCCTATCCTCCTGAAAATTTAATTTATAAATTGATGAGTGGAGATCTTTTTTTCTCTACTGAATCATAACCAAGGTGAAGTGCTCCTCAAAATCCAAGTAATGTGCATACAGTAATAGGTCATTCAATGTCAAGAGGCATAAAAAAGATGAGCAAAATCTTCACAGGCTGCTGCTTGCTGTTGCCTTTAATTATATTAATTAAACTTTGAAATTTTCATGCAAAGAGAGTTGCTGGCTTGTGACGCTGAAGAGCCCTCAGAGGCTTGGAGAAAGAAAAAACCCTGAGCGGAAGCTTTGATATTACTGCTTCCTTCAAATTAAAAGCAAACAAAACTCCTAAGTATGTTTCCAGATATTAATGCTTTATGCACTACTAAACCCTACACATAAAAAGAGGGGTAAATCTACCACAGGGACAAGTTCTTAATTATGGGTCCCGTATATTCCACTCAAGATCTCTGCCTAGTGGCTGTCTTCCTGTGGAATAATGCTCTATTAATTTCTTCTTTTCCCAAGTGCATAATGAAAGAAAGGTGTCTTTAAGAACTAAAGGGCATAATCTTGCTTGCTACCAATACCTTGAGGCATCCTGTCTACATTTTGTCAAGCGTGTGCACTTTTCAGTGTTAGAATGACAAGAAGTCCAGTTAGAAGCTTCCTGTAAGGCATGTTGTGGTGGGGGACTTGGAAAGATTTTGTGATCTGACAGAGCTATAAGGCAATAGACCCCTTTATTTGCTTAGCGTGGTGGGAAAATTTATACTCTGCCCATGGCTAAACAATCTTGCCATGTAAAAACACAAGTGCCATGTTTCCATGTTAAACACTCCTTTCTCCATTAAAGATCCATCACGGCCAGTTGTTCTGTGGTCCCTGTTTTGATATCATCTTCTTGCTGTCGTTTTTGCTTTGTTCCTCTTTCACACATTCAAACTTTCTTGTACAAACCAGAGCATATACATTAAAGTTCTTCCTTATTTTCAGTGTCATGAATCATGAGTTACCACTGGGTTTCATCAACTGCCTTGTAGATGGCAGAACAAATGTTTGAAAATGTTCGGTGCAAGCAAAGCAGAAGGCAGAGAAAACATTTCCTGACTGAAAGAAATAAAGCTGCTCTTCCAAAAACTTCTAAAATGCACTTATTAGTTTCTCATTTGGTTGGAATTCAGCAGTGTGAAGATGTATCATCTTCATACCTTCTTGGTCTTCCTGCTTTCCTTTTACTGAGACGAAACTCGGGAGAAGTTTATACACCGGCCCTAGGAAAGAAACAAATCCTTATTGAAATATTAAAGCAATTATAAAAAAGTATAACACACCTAGTTTTCCTGCCATAATAAATGATTACCCAAGCTAAGGTCAATGTTAAGATGAGATATCAAGCCATAAGTTTTTTTTTCTTTCCTTGAGTCAAAGCACATAGTTTATTCAGATCTTTTCCACAGCAAGTTCACCTACACAATAATATGGTAAATTTGGGCACAAGAAAATTCTATGAAGAGAAATATGTTACTGCTATTCAAAGTATGGTGTTACAATCCTAGCAATAAAATATCAAAGCCACAACCTTATGTTTCTTTTTACAATGAATTAAAATGAAAATATTCCTTTATGTAATCCAGTGCTTCTAAAACTAATATAAAACTGGTGTTTCTAAAGTACATGAGAAGCACTATTAAGAAGTAGTAAGAGACTGAAGATAAGGAGTCAGGGAGAAAGAGAGATGTCATCTACTTTATTACACACTTTTGCAAGGGACTTATTTGTGATCTTGTCCATTGTTGTTGATCATTTCTCACAACTGCACATCATAATTATTTGCTCTCTACAAATGGTGATTATTTATTTACACTGCACATTTCCAAAGAAACTTTGTCATTCCAACTCCTTAGCAATTCAATGAAAGTTGTGGAGCAACATTGTTTTATATGAAATTGTAAATAATCTAAGATTCGTTTGAAAATCAAGTTTGCAATTGATACAGCACTATTAGTATACTGTACTACATAAATATTGTCCAGATTCCTCAACAGGCCAAAAGCTACTGCTTTCTAGTTAAGGGAGATTATCACCCTATTGAAATTTTTCTATTCTTCATAATACCTGCTCTTTAATTTCTCTAATTAGAACTTCTCTTTATTTCCCTCTAAAAGTGAACAATATATTCATTTACAATACATGGTAATATTCAAAAGAAACAACAAATATTGTTGGAGAAGAAAATTTGGAATATAAAATAGGACTTTAGTCCATTTTCCTTTCAAAATTACTACTCAATAAATTTGGAAATTTCATAATTTAATGAAGAAATAAAAACATAGAAGCAAACTAGTTTCCACTAGCCTTTGACTAAAAGGCACACATTAATCGAATTATCTGTGTTCTAAATAATTTTGGAAGCAACAATATTACTAAAATTGAAATTTCATTACTTGTTTTATACCTAATGTCTACAAATAATATTTGTGCAAAAGGAAGTAAAAGAAAAGCAGAAAGATGAGCATAGAATGAGGTCAAAATTTTTTGGTAAATGCGGTGATCTAGCACTTTCAAACAAGATCTTTAGAATGAATATTAAGTGAAAATATGCTCTTCTACAGATTAGCTAAATATGACACCATATGCCAAGAAAATGTTAAAGATGTTATTTTCATGACGTGTCTCTTTTCCAAACTTTCTTTTGGGAGGTGGAAGGTAGGAAAATGACATAATTAACAAATATTTGATCAAAGCAATAAAGCAGTACTTCTAAGCCAAGACAGTGTAACTAAATATGTAATGATATATATAAACTATGCAATTAAAACAGTGATGAATATTACAAATGTTACCTTTTGGCAATTTTCCAGAATCAAAAAAATATATGAGGAGTGATATTATGACAGCAAAGATATGAATTGGTAACAACTTTTTCTTATGTGTTTATGTACCAAAACAATAAATTTCACTCTTCTGCATAATTTTGAAAAGAATTTATAATGAATTTCTACTTTTACTTGAGTTTCATCACTAATTAACTAGATTTAGATATAAGGCTCCTTCTCTGACCATTTCTACTCTACACACCAGATTAATCTCAGTGACTCTGATTCATTTACTTTAAGCACTTGGATGGTTTAAAAAGTGAGATTCATAGTTCACCTGAATTCTCAAAATCACTTTAACATCTAAATTATTTCAAACCTAATTATTTTCTATTTCATTTGATATGGTTTAATTAAAGATACAGAAATTCAAATGAAGAAAACCCTATTGATTTTGATCCTGAGGTCCTTATTTCAATTCTTCCAAAGCTTGGGTTAAATATTGATCATTAGCTGTCAAATACCTATTGATTCAAGTATAAAAAAAAAACACAAAAACAAAACAAAAACAAAAACAAAAATAACAGTGCCAAATGCAGTGTTTTAGTACACACCTATTAACAAAAACAAGCAAATGTCTTCTTCTCTCCTAATCATGGACTTACTGTTCTTCACTTTGATCAAGAGCTGATAATGTCTGAGTATATTTTTATTTTATAGAAATTTAAAAGTCAGTAACATTGAAGAGTGCTGTTCAAGTGATGTATAATGTTGCCTGTTACTCCCAGTTATGGGGCTCCTTCTCCCAAAGATCCCACTGCATCTCCACTACAGCCAAACCACATTATACCACTTGACCACTTTTTAACTATGTGACCATGGGCAACATTTAACTACTGAGCATTTCAGCTTCTTCATCAGTTAAATGATGATTAAAAATCTGTTAATATATATAAAGCACTTAGAACAGTTCCTAGCATATAGGAAATTTAGTAAAATATAGGTACTTGTTATCTATCTTCCCTCTAAAAGGTCACTTTACCGTCTAAAATGGAGCAGAGTAACTACTTCAAAACAAATAAATGAATACAAAATGACCACATCTCCACTGCAGGATTAGCCAGAAATAAAAAAAATGGGACTATAGAATAAATGTGGATTTGAGAGAGAAAAAGGGGATTACAAACAAGAAAAATACAATGAAGGAGAAAGAGAGAAGAAAATATGGCAAAACAGAAGAGAGTACTGTAAGAAAAGACAGAAAAGGTATGACCAACAAAAAAAAATTATTGGCCAGAAGGAAATTTTTATTCAGTATTCCATCAGGCGTCTTACTCTTAGGGGATTATTTTATGCTAGCTGCTACCACCCACTTACAGAATGTTCTAAAATCAAGGCAACACACCTTGGTTGTAACTGTGATTAGGTTTCTCTGGCCCTTCAAATACTACTCAATACTATTTTATAACACCCATCGTGAAAATGCTAACTATGTTCAAGGTCATAAATGTTTTGGCTATCATTGATATCATGGCAAGCAATACATGCCAGAACATTGCAGAGCAATTTTTATTTGCAAGAAATGGGATTATGACAAGATTTACAAAACTTCATATTTTCATATTTACAGTGCCTACGTAATAAAGGCATGTTATCAACATAACAAGCAAAGAAATATAAAATTGCTGGAACATACAACTCATCAAATAGTACATTTTCTAAAAATATTTCATTTTGCTGATGAATAATAAAAGTGCTGAAGTTAATTTTTTTAGAAGTTAATTAAATGGTTTAATAAAAAAGAACTCAATGTACTCTAATTACATAGAAATATATATAGAAACATATATTTTATGTTAATACTTTATTCTCTGTATAAAGATTAATACTAGTATAAGTAACAGAACTATATAGTCTTTAGAATAAACCACTAAAACGGTAATATGCTAAAATAGATGAACACAAATAAATGTGTAATATTATACTTGTTATATTTTATAAAATAATTTTAAAAATTTGAACTCAGGTGGCATAAGCATTCACAGAATAATATAACATGAATATTATACTATAATTAATTAATATAAAAATAACAATTTTCTTTATATATTTGAATTTTTAATTCAGTATTGTTTTCTAAATTTTCTTGATATAAAATCATGCATCTAAATAATGGATAAAATCAAAGTATACTATTGTAATGCTTTAAGCAACACCCATACTATTTTTTCAATTAGTCAATAAATATAACCACTTTGAATTTGGTATCATGCTTTCTAAGTCACTAAGTCATCAATCAACAATAACAAAATAGAGTCAATTTAGAATTGAATTAAATTAGTATCTGAGGACTACATTCATTTAAAAGTGAACTATGAATATATTCCATTCTTTTACCTTAGAAATGCAACATTCCTTGGATGCAATGAAATAATTGTCAAATCTATTCATTTTGCGTGATGTAGCATATAAAGAGTATAATTTCTTAATATTTAAAAAAGTTAAGGTTAAGCAGAATGAATAGAATTTAACTACTGGTTTTAGAATATAGTCAAACACAATTAAGAAACATTAATTTCAAAATGGTGATAATTTAGATATTGACTATGTTATAGTTTACCTTCTCAGTATACTAAATAACCAGCCAAATTAACTATAAACAAGATTACTATGGGCATGTTTACCAATTGAAAATGTTTTGTAGTATATTAGAAATGCATTTATATATTAATAATTGATATTACTGTATTATAATCTTTGTATGACAACTTTTTATCTGCCTAATATAAATATGGCTTAAAAGGAATAAAACTGCCTCCCTTTTAATGTATACTATCTTATGCAACCTAATTAGGTTATTATCACATTACCTAATTAGTGAACTTTCATGGTAAGAAAGGAACTTTCATGCATTGCTAGTGGAATATAAATTAGCAAAACTATATAGTAAAAAATGTATACAGTAATAGTTTTAAAAAGCTTATATTCTTTGACTCAGTAATTTCATGTAGAGATTCAGCCCAATAAAATGTCTAGACAAAGATTTTTAAATATTTACTATAGGATTTTTATAATAATAAACATATAATCAGTTAATTTATATTTATTTCTAACAATCAGAAAAGAATTAAATAAACTGTGATATATCTAACTAAATCTTATGTAGCCATTAAAACAGAAATTTAAATAAATTTTTTTAAAGATATAGAGAAATGGTAACTGAAAAAAAATGCCAAATTGTATACATGCATAATTGTAACTATGCAACATATGTTGAAAGAGTAAGAGATAAGACTGAGAGACAATAAATACATCAACCTGCTACAAGTAGTAAAATTGCATATGGTTTCTTACATTCTATTTTATGCCTTTTCTGTATATTTATATATTTGACAGTTTAAAAATTAATTTTCAAAGAGTAAACTTAATCAGCAAAAATGCAATTCTTTTTAAACACCTATACTTACATGTTTTTAAAAGTCAGCCTAGGAGCTTGTTTTGTACTCACTCCCAGGAAACACTACCAACTACTAACTATGCTGAAGTCTTTCAGCTATGAGTATTCCCGAGGTCAGCTTGTTGACTGATGCCAGGGTTGTATTTTATGGTTAATATCCTGGTGAACTGATCTGAATACACTCCTACTCAAGAGTGCATGGGTATTAGAAGCCAATGATTAATAAATCTTATAATTCACAGTCAGCATTTTCATTTTTATGGTACACAATTCTAAGAGTTTCCATAAAATGCCTGTTCAGCATTTGTACAGGTCACAATCAGTGATCCAATTTTTTAAAATATGTATTTACATGTACATGTGTGTGCACATACAGCCTATCTCAAGCTCTGTGCATTAAACTTAAATAAGAATATAAGGGAAGCTCTTTAATTTTCATATCACATCAAGCTTTCTAACCACATGCCCAGTATCTAGGGCATATATTTCTCTTATTCAGTCAATAGTATAGAATATTTATAATTCAGGCACTTATCAGTGATAACTTCAGAATCCTCTCTCTCCAGATCAGCTGGCAAAAATATCTTTGAGAGAGAAGTTCTAAGTGAAATACTAGCTATTTATTTCTGTACTTCAGTGTTTTTTTCATACTGTATTCCACAAAGTCCTGTGGGCTCTACGAGGTGCCTCCAGGGCCACTCCAGCTGGAGTGGTGCACAAGAAGGGAGCCAGTAGCCACATTACAAGCCTCTCAATGCTAATTCAACCCAATAAGATCCACTCTCATCTACCCTTTAAAGCTGAAATTTGGCTTAAGATTTTTGCACTAAAAATGTAGTTTGATTACTATTATTCAGGATATGCATGTCTATGTTAAGTCAGATCAAAAGTATACTATTTACCTGGACTTTGTTTCTCCTCTTCAGAAATATCTTCCTAGGTTTATGACAACATTATAGTAGTATCCCTTCCACATTTGATCACATGAAGAGAATTTTGCATTTTCGACAATTGCTGGTATTAAGGGATCAATTCTTAGAGTTCAGAACTACCTAGAAAAAAATCTTGTCCCTTCTGATAAGCTCATGTGCATCCCTTTTATTATATAAAACAACTGTGTAACTCAGTCTTTCTCTTTGCACCTTTGCTTTCAGAAAGCTCAGATTTACATGATGTTCTAAAAGGAACTGCCACACTCAGTGGACATTTTCTGGTGTTGCTATGTATTGACTTTGGCCCACATTTACTTCTCTATTTTCATTCTGAAGTTTTATTGTATATTTTTCTCAATAATTCTATAGAAATAGTCTAGGTATAGGTATATGTAAGCTAATATATATTTCTTAATTTCAACTTTCCTAGTCGTAAAGACTCCATATTCATCTAAACTTCTAAAACCCTCCAACAAATTTATTACCTCAACTTCTATTTTATACAAAAAAGATTGTATCATGTTTCATATTTCCCTTCTCTCTTGTCTTATTCTGGTGGAGCTAATGAAGTACTTTGCAGACATCTGATTTCAAATGATGATTAAATTGAACTTAACCTGAACTAAATTAACATAAATAATAAATATGAACTTGAGATTTATACATGCAAGCATATTGAAACTACATTATTCTTCCTAAAATCCCAAAAGTTCTTTTACAAGAACTAATCGCTCAGGTCTAAAGACTGAACACTTAATTTCATTTTCTTTGGCTGCTAGGAAAGATGAGCACAATATGATTCTTTATAAACTAGAAATTTATTAACATCCCAACTGCTCTCTTAAAGCAGAGCTCTGTACTAAAGCTCTATACTTTACTCCACTACCTGCTCTCCCTCACTATAAGAAGGAACGGAATGTACTAAGTATAAACCACAAATACAACTTTGGTCATAACAGGCTAAATTCACAATTCGAATGTCAGCTTTAACTTTACTTAGGTGATTTTCAGGCAGTAACAAGTATCTATTAAAATAAGAACGTCACTGACAATTCTCTGGAAATCGTTAGCAACACCTTCTCTTGGGTCTCATAATAAATAGGATTTAGAAGTAGACAGTCAAAATGAAACAGTCTGGTACTATGTTACTGCTCTGCAGTTAGCTAAACCAAAAGATGGAAACAAGAGAACAGTAGGAACTGACATATTTGCTCTTGGTTAAGTGTACAGACCCCAACTCTGTTGCAATGTCTGAAAACTGATTTCACCCATTCTTTTTCACTGTAGCCAGTAAGAGTAGCATTATCCAGAGCAAGTGTCACATTTCCCATCTCTTGAACATTAAAATTCTGCTGGCATTAATGCTTGCAAGCTCCTTTACTAGCTATCTGTGCAGGATATATTTCACTGCTAGAACTGTTATAGTATTATGCTCACCTCATAAATATCCATTGACAAGCTGAAGCATACAACTGCATTTTAGACTTTTCAAACACAGATGATTGATTTATATCCTCACTTCTAAAAAGAGTTTACTAAGCCTTCATGCTTTGTAAAACAGTAAACAGTGATTCAAACGTAAAACTGTATACCAAGCATAAGTACACAAAGAAACAAATACAAGACAATTTGAAGAGGTCCAGGAAATCACATAAATTAGGAACAACTGTTGACTTGAGGAAACAATAGGCTCTTTTTAAATAAAATTATTTTTCAATTATAGTTGGGATACAATATTATATCAGTTTCAGGTGTAAAGTATAGTGATTAGAGGTCTATATAACTCACAAAGTGATCAACTGCTCTTCTCTTGCTGATTTTAAGATTCTTTGTATTTAATCTTTGGAATTTTAATTATGATGTGTCTTGATGTGGGCCTCTTTGGGTTCTTTTTGGAGGGAATCTCTGAGCTTCGTAGGGTTGTATGTCTATTTCTTTCATTAGGTTAGGGAGGTTTCTATCATTTTTTCAAAGAGGTTTTCTATTTCCTGCTATCTCTCTTCTCCTTCTGGTACCACTATGATGTGAATGCTGTTATACATAGTCTCCTTAAGTCATCTTCATTTTTCAAAAATATTTCCTTGTTGCTACTCTGATTGGGTGTCCTCCACAATTCCATCCTCTATATCAGTAATTGGATCCTCCCCTTCATCCACTCTCAACAGCTTTTCATCTCAGTATTATATTCTTTCTTTCTGACTTGTTCTCTGTTATAATTTCCATCTCCTTTTATGTTTTTTTTTTATCTCTTTGTTAAAGTTCTCAGGGATTCACTTACTCTTCCCTTAAGTGTATTGATAATCCTTATAACCAGCATTTGAACTCTGCATCTGTTAGATTGCTTGACTGTACTTTATTTACATATTTTTCTGGAGCTCTGTTCTATTTTTCATGTAGGACTTGCTTTTCTGTTTCTCTATTTTGACAGGCAAAAAAATCAAAATTCGGAATTCGAAGTATGGTTTCTACTGAATCATATCACTTTTGCACCATCATAAAGTCAAAAATTGTTAGCTGAGCCATCATAAATTGGGTACCTTTTATATACAAGGAAAAATATCCATAAGTATAACAGTCAACGTTTTGCAAGAAACAATGCAAGATGCAAGACAATGGAACAATCTAAAATGCTAAATGGTCAGGAGTCAACCTAAATTTTCATATCCAGAGAAAATACTGTTTAAAAATGTAGGCAAAATAAAGAAATTTTTAGACAAGCAGAATATGATATAATTTACCTGTGATAAACTTCAACAATGATAAGTGCTAAAAGAAGTTCTTAAAACTGAAGGAAAAGAAACTAGATGAAACCCTAGATTTGCAGGAAGAAATAAAGAAAAACAAAACAGTAAATAAGTGGCTAAATAAGAAATATAAGTATATAAAAGAACTCATATTTCTTTATGACATCATTGATTAGTTAAAGCAAAATAATAATAATATGTTACTGAATTTATAGCATACATAGAAGTAAAATACATGACAGTAAGAGTGAACAGAATTGGAAGGGGAAATAAGAATTGGGCCATGGTAATGTTTATTTATTGTTCTTAAATTAGTATAATATTATTTGATGGCAGATTATGAAACATTAAAGAAGTATATTATTATCTCTAAGGATAAATAGAGCAGCTAAGAAATGTTTTATTTTACTCATTAATCTTAATTTTACTAATACTATTTCATTATTAATTGGTATCTATATATATTCTAGGATAGAGAAAATAAGTAAGTACTCCAATATTGTTAAGGCCAAGATTTCTCATTCAAGAGAAAAGAGATACAAGTATAAATTTAGAAATACTCAGTAAGATATCTTAATGTTAAGATAGAACTTAAAATATACTGTAAACTCATGATTTTTTTCAAAGTACTGAATTTCCTAGCTCTACCAATTAAAAAAGCTTAAAAAGCAATTATAACCCAATAACAATCAGCACCCTTGTAATTCACTTATGAATAATCTTTGGCAAAAGAAAAATATATATGTGAGTCAGAGTAAAGCATTACACAGTATCAATTTATATGAGTGTGTGTTGAAGACCAGTGCTAAAAGAGTTGTATTTTATAAAAAGTGTTCATGTAGCAGTTGAGAAGAGATTCAAAGGGAGTCAATGAAACTATGACTATCTGGGGAAGAATAACTCTGGTAGAAGAAACCAATAAGTGCAAAGGCCCAGGCCTGAAAGTGTCTTTGGCATGTTTGTAGAAAAGTAACACAGATAGTGTGGCAGGAGCAGATTGAGCAAGAGGAAGTGATAGGAGAGATCCTATCATAAAAAGCATTGAAGCACTAACTGTTATAAATTCTCTTTTTCAAAATAAAAGTTATCAATTATACAAAGTTAATATCTGAATCCATTCTCTTCTCCTTTATAGAAGATTGAGCTAAGATGTTAAATCATTTACTTTTTAAAAGTTTTTAAATTCATATGTACCCAAACTTCCCCCAAACACACACACAGCAGACAATACCAGAATAAAGAAAACTCCAAAAATCATGTCAAATAATGACTAATTGAGAACATAATCCATATTTAAATTATGCATTTAGAAAGATGTTTGAAAAATCCAAATGAAAAGCATATTATATCACTACTGTTTTATCAGTTGGAAAATAGAATAAATTAATTTACTCAGTGTGAAAGAATGCTACTTAAAAATACTAATTTTTACTAGAGTACTTCTGGGCTTGAAATTTTAACCTCAGTTGTTAACACCACAGAGCAAAACTTTTATAGGCAATTCATTTTTTTTTTACCATAGAAATTTAGGCACTCATATAATTTGTTGTAACAAACTGCTTTTGGCACATTTAAAAAGAAATTCTGAAAGTTTATATAGCATTAGAACTGAAAACATTTAGTAAGAGATTTTCCTAATGTATATAACCATAGGAATGCAATGATTTATCCATAGCTAAGTTTCTAAGAATTAAACCTTTAGTTCTGGGACATTAAAATAGTACACATTTTTCCAATCAAGAAATTAATAATAAAATATGTCGATGGATTCAGCCTACACTCGATTCAGACTTATCTCCATTAGCTGTCTCTACTTAAAAGTATCCAAAACTCTTGGGGTGATTTGTCAGATGGCTAAAGTCCCAGCCATCCATGCTTTATGTGTAGGTGCAAGTCTGGACTATTGCATTTCATACACAGCCACAGAGATTTATATTGCAAAGATAGATGCCACTGTGACACAGATGTCACTTCATTGATCAGTGAGTATACAATAGCATTTAATGGGAATCCCTTGCTCACTGTTTGAAAAGAAATAAACATTCATTACTTTTGTCCTTTAATCAATACAGGCATTCCTACTCTAAGTAACATATCAACTAATAAGACTCTTCAAACTGGGAAAATATTAAACCATCTCTAGAGTGATAATTAATCCCTCAATGGAAAGAATCAACTTTCAAAGTTTAAACATTTAAACACATACATGCATTCAAATAAGTAAACAAACATGATTGTGATAGTGTTTCAAAGTACTAATTACCTACTCATGTGTAATATGTTACATCTATGCACAAAGGATAGTTTACCTTTTGGTCCACAGAACTCAAAAATACTAAACGTCTTTACATTTAAGAGTCAAATAACAAAAAGTGATTGTCTTTGATTATTAAATCTTCATTTGACTGTCCATACATAATTATTCAGCATCCCAGAACCAGATACTGTCATTTAGATCTATCTACAAGCATTGGGTATAGTGTTAGTGCAAAATAGATAGATGATAGATAGATGATTGATAGATAGACGGTAGATAGAAAGACAGACAGACAGAGAGATAGATAGATAGGCAGGCAGATAGCCAGATATTAGATAGATAGATAGACAGACAGACAGGCAGGCAGACAGATATGGATATGAAGAGTCCATTTTCAGTTAGCTTAGCAAAACAAATTTTGATATTTAAGACAAAATTATTTTCTAAACCAAAAATAATATAATTAGCCTAATATTCTACTTCAAAAATATAATTAGACTCTAGATAATAGCAAAGTTTATTCAGCATTATAACAAATCTTTTAATTGTTTTAAACAAATAAATCTAAGTATTTATTTAAACTTGAACTTCTGTCCTAGATTGTAATCTCTATGATCTTTTTTTTTAATTACTATTTTGCAAATTCAGTGTTCACTCTACAGTTTAAGAGCTTAAAAATATTTGCCAAATTAATGATAACTACTGGGTTTGAAATATTCAATTTGATCTATGCAGCTAATATATCTCTCTAAAACATAACTGATATTGACATCAATATTTGTATAAATATTGAGATATTTCAATCTAACAACACAATTAGCAAGCTACAAAATAAAATACAAACAGAAAACTATAAAACTATACTTCAGCTTTTACTGACTTGTAATTAAGCAATAGTGGCAATCACTCCATGGGCAAAAGTCTTCCAGGTTTATTTTGTGGTATGAATATTCAAGTACTCCCAGATGTCCCATTTCTTATATGTTGGCTCAATGGCTAGGCATAATAGGGTAATGGCTGAACTGCAGGATAGAAGTGTTCTAAGCTGGGAAACAAGTAGGCATCAGAGAGGAACTGAACTTGATGTCAATTTTAAATAGAGAGCAGATGGTTGGAAATAAAATCTGTTTTATGCCTGAAACCACAAACTAAGAAGATAGAGATAAAAGTATATATTCTAAGTTCATTATGATTCTTAGATCTAACTACATCACTTATTTGGACATGCAGGAAGTGGTCATTATGAGCAACCTAACCACATGAAAACATACCATGCAGTAGTGAAACATTAAATCGGTGCCCAATTAATTGATTTTGTGAGTGTTTATTTTTTTTTTACGCCTCTGTTATTCCCTGTGAAAGAAATCAATATTGCTTCTTCACACAAGGGATATTACTTGCTAACTCTATGTGTCAAAAATTCCAGAGACCAAGTTAGACATCAATGAGGAATTATTCTGCATTTATTAATAGCATTATTTAATTTGAAAATTATATAGCATAATTCATTTAGATTTCCCAAAAGACACTTTTTTTTTAATGCTCTCAAAATTGATGGCATTTGCTGACAAATGTGAAAGTTTAAGACCCGACTAGTCAGGGTAGGATCACTTCGTAAATTATATATATGTCTGACCTCAATGCTGTACACCTGAAACTAAAATAAAATAATACTGAATGTCAATTGCAATTGAATATGAAAAAAGTGGGGATTAAGGTAAAGGGGAATAAGAGGTTCATATTTCCAGATATAAAATAAATAAGTCTTGAGGATGTGGTGTCCAGCATACAGAACATATTCAATAATATTGTAATAGCACTGTATGGCATCAGATGGTTGCTGGACATATTACAGTGATCACTTCTTTAAAAATATAAAAGTCGAATAACTATGGTATATACTTGAAAGTAATACAATATTGTATGTTAGCTATATTTTAATTTTAAAAAATTTTTAATAAAATAAAAATAAATAAATAAAATATTTAGTTGATACTAGACTCTTTGTCAATAAGTAAAGATTTGGGCTTAAAAAGAACAAAAACATTCTTGAAAAGAATAAAACATAACTTGATAAATCAATTTCAATTACTAGATATTACTTAAAATTAATGAAAAAGTCCTTAATCTAGAATACATTGTTGGAGTTGTTCTTCCATTGGTGAGATATTATTAGAGAAATTATTAATTCTATGTAAGGACTGGAGCACAGAAGATTCTTCAGAGTAAGAAACGTGAAAGGAAAAGACGAGAAACTGTCTTTTTTAATTGCACAAAATCTACTGTTCATAAAGCTTGCTTTAAATGCAGTCTTTTGTACTTTTTAAATATGAAAATGAAAATTCCATTTCAAAACCTTGCCACCTGAAAATATCCCTTTGACTGAAACAAAGAGAGGTGCTCATAGTCGTGCACCAGCACAATGCCATAATCACAGCTGTGTCGCACTGTCATGCCCAACCTTGCACCCAGAAAGGCTATGTGAGATGACAGTGGAATGTGTTGTTTGAATGACATCTCTGAGAAAAATTCAACCGCAGCATCACATTTTTTGATTTCACTCAAAAGACTGGTCATTCTAAATATATATCATTGTATTTTTTCATCAGGCTCAACACCTATCTTTGGAACTTAAGAGAAGACTGAATAAATAAAATATTCTTGTATTGGCAAACTCCAAACCTGGACAATTGTATTAGCATTTTATTCAGCCTCTTTTGACAACATCAATGCACCTTGTGAAAAGAAAGCCAGATGTTCATTATGTTTGGTGCTATTAAAAATCAGACTTAATTCTGTTTCTTTTTTTTTTTTTCCAAATGATGATGGCATTGAAGCCTTTGATAATGATGAAACCATATTTCAATGTGGGCTTTCTGGTACTTCTAGCTTTAAATATACCACTCAACATATGTTTAAAACAGAGCATATGAAAATAAGAGCAAATCTGAGTCCGAGGCACAAATATTATTTCAAAAGCTACTTCATAGTAATTTCAAATCATGCAGTCTCAAATCTATTGAGACTCAGAACTAATAGAAACATAATCTCTTTGCTGTAATAATACAAACCTTCAGGACTTAAAATTTCCACAGTTGATATCCCATTGTTCAGGTTCTAAAAAATTTATTCCCAGATTTTAAAAGGTTTATATCAAGAGAGTTCTTTTTGTGTGACTTGGGGTCATTTCTTATCGAACAATATTAAAAATAACACCTTTATAAATCAGTCAATGAATTCATTAGCAGCAACCAGTGAGTACTATTAGTGTAACAATGTCCATCTATTCACTTAACTGCATTATCACAGAGATGACATCCATTAACAAATAAGCATTGAGCATTAAAGTCTGACAAAGAATAATTTAACATCATTCAGTTGTTCTCTAGACAAAAATAATTTTTAAAGCATTTTTCGTGTTGCTTTTCACTTTAATGCAAAAAAGTACAAACTATATCCAACAAAGTTACCTTAGGAATTATCTACCACCAATCAGCATGTTCTTAAATAATCACTTTAATGTCCTATGTTTCTTATCTTGGGAGAACTGTATAATAAAAATTGATTCAAGATAATAGTTTTGGAAAACTTTCAAGATTGCCAAGAGTCTTCTGAATTAATATGTATTGAATAAGTCAAACAGTATTTTTGAATGAGAATTTGAATCTAACTTCTTTAATAATCTAAGATTCATATGTTCTTGTATACATTTTGATGGAAGTTGGTTAACCACAATATTAAACTTACCAAAACATAGCAATCCCAATCATGTCTATAAAAATAGTTTACTATACCATGTTAGTGAGATAGGAAATGTTTCTAACTTGATGTCAGAAGTTTCTAGTTCTAACCTTACCATTTTACAAACCACATGTCAACGTCCAATCTAGAAAATTGTGTTAGGTAATGTGGGTGGAAAGAGGAGTGAGTTGGTTGCCATATTAAAGTATATAAAGAGATTTGATGTTATGCTTAGAAAGAAAACTGAGAATTTATAAAGAACTGTAAAGACTTGCATGTGAAAGAAACAATTTTATTTTAAAAATAAATCAATGTCATCAAATGTGGAGATAACTGAACATAGCATGTCTGCAGATATTTTTAAATGAACTGAGAAGTCCAACGCTTTCTCATATAAGAAAACTATGATGTTACCATAATTTATCATATGTCTTTTATCTTTGTATTTCTATGTCAAGTAAAATGCCTGATTGAAAGTATATACTACCTGTTTATGAATGGAAAAAGCATAAAAGTAGAAGCTAAAAAACCTATCATTAGCCCACTTCACACTATTAGGATAGTTATTATTTAAAAAACTGATAAATAAACAGCAAATAAGTGTTGGAGAAGATGTGGAGAATTTGGAATCCCCATGCATTACTGGGGGAATTATAAAATGGTACAAACACTGTGGAAGGCAGTATGGTGGTTCTACAAAACAATTAAACATAAGATTCTATATGATCCAGCAATTCTACTTTGGGTACTTACCCAAAAGAACTGAAAGCAGGGACTCAAAACAGATATATGTATAGCCATTATTTGCAATAGCCTCAAAGTGAAAACAATCAATTCATCATTGACAGATGAATTGATAAACAAAATATGATTTGTACATGCAATAGAATATTTTTCAGGCTTAAAAAGAATAAAATTCTGATGCACACTACAGTATGAATAAACTTTAAACATTATGCTAAGTGAAATAAACCAGACCAAAAAAAAAATATTGTATGATTCTACTTTTAGATGGTACCTGAAGTAGTCCAATTCATAGAGACAAAAATTAAATAATGATTGCCAGGGGCTAGGAAGAGGGGAGAATGGGGATTTATTGTTTGATGAGTATAAAGTGTCAGTTTGGGATGATGAAAAAATTGTGGACATCAATAATGGTGATGTTGTACAACAATGTCAATGTATTTAATGCTAATAAATTATGTACTTAAAAATGGTAAAATATATATTTACCACAATAAAAACTATTATTTAGAGGTTTTTAAAATCAGTTGAAATATTAACATAACTTATAGAAATTTGTGAGAAAGTGAATGTAATATACACAAAAATAAAAAAGTCACCATATTACAGTAATTTAAAGTTAGGAATATTATAAAAAATATTTTAAATAAAAACATTAATTAATTCATTTTAAATATAACAGATTTTATTATAAATTACTAAGATATATTTCTATATATATATTTATGATTAATTTATAGACCAAACCAGTTAGTTTTAAAGAAATAAAACTAATGATGGCATATAAAAAATAATTATTAATATGTATTTTTGTAAGACATAGTCAAGAAAATATTTGACATTTAAGAATTTAATTCAAAATTCTATTTTAGATATATTACTATCCTAATCCCAATAGACTGAAAACAGAGTCAAAATCTTAACTACATGTAATAGTTGGGAACAAGTAATTCTTAGTGGAATAATTATCCTGACAACAACCCCAGATTGTAGTGTTTGTCTGAGTCTTGTATCTGTCTGTTTTCTCACTCTTCCTTGCAACTCTTAACTCTCATTACTGTGCTATATCCATCTTTCTACCCCCATTCTATTGTACTGCTTTTAATTTGCCACATAAATGGAAACGAGATAAGCTCACTAAAAGTAGGTATAAAATAAAAATAGTTGCTGGAACTCTTTGCATCTATTTTTACTGATTGGAGAGTTATTTACCTGTTTATTTCCATTTACAGCTCTAGAATGTATTTTAGATAGGGGAGTTGCTGATCTATTTTGCAATACCCTATGGTTAAAATAGTATAATCTCATAAAGATTATACAAATAAATTCAATGCTGATTATATGTTAAATATAGGACCATACTTTTCCTACAAATGGTTGTAATATTCTTAAGTTTATATTTCAACACATTTACCAAAATAGAATCCAATTCAGTTTAACAAATCTAAACAATGACACTAAACTCACATTATATATATATATTTGCTGTCACATAAAAAGTGCACACATATTCAAGTTGTACATAATTTTTCTCAACTTGAAAAGTTTATAAATGTGTTTTGTTGTATGTCCTTATTTAAATGCTTGGTTTGAACTTCTTTAGCATATCACAGGCTAAAAGGAAATTGCTGTTATACATACGTTTTTTTAAGAGAAAGCAAATGAATAGAGCCAACTTTATAAGGGTTGAAAATATTTTATGCTTACTGATGTGTCTCCTTTTCTAAATTCCACTGTGCCAACAGCAAATAAAATAAATGCTCTAGGATCCTTCTCATTCATATTCTCATTCTTATTCTCTCTCTCACTCTCTCTCTCTCTCTCTCTCTCTCTCTCTCTCTCTCTCTTTCTGTCTCTCTCTCATCTCCCTCTTCTCTCCCCCCTCCTCTTTCTCCTTCCAGATAAATGCCAGTCATTTGGCCAGGGCTAACTCACAGAAGGTACAGCAGGCACAGATGGTACTAATGCATAAATGTAATCTAGCAAAAGAATGCCAACGCCAACCCAGAAAAGGTTCCAAATAACTGCAGTGCACTTACAGGAAGTCTGTGATTGGCAAGGTTAAAACTGCAACTGTGAGAGCTCGCTATTTGTTCCCAGATCAACAATAGAAATTCTTGAGCAAATGAGCATATTTAATTTGTTTTATTTGCTTCAAATGTATTAATTTAGATGGTATTTAAATAAATGATGTATCTTTATAAATAATATTAAATGAGTATAATTTAAGTTGTGCTATGTCTAACTGCATTCACAAGTCCATCTATATCTGAGTATCCGTAGACTCTTTCCTACCCATTCTCTATTTTCTTACCTCATAACAGTATTCTAATGTACATTCAAATTTATTGTTGACTGCTGATATATGTAACTTTGACAAGGTTAATATTTTCTCTTTTCCTTTTTTTAAACTAAATCATATCACCATACTCTAAATTTAGAATGTCCACAAAATATCCATTATATAGGTAAATTAACTAAGGACTTTAATATTCGCATTTAAATTTTCAATACAAGCAAAACATTAATAAATTAACTTTATTTAGTAATCCTGCCTGTGCCTACCCCATAGTTAAGTTTGTTTCATGAAGAATGTCACCAAAAAGAGAAAAGAGTTAAACATTTAGTGTATGACTCAGTCTAGGAAAAGTATGAAGATCAGCAAAGGAGTCGTGCAGAAAGAATCATTTGTACAATGATTTAAATGGCTTGCCACAACTCTTAAAGGCATAAAGAAGTGATGCATTTTCTTTGGAAAAAGATATTCCTTCCTAATTTTTCATTATAAATCTATTCATTTTCCCCTTGAATATACCCAACTTTGAATAAAAGTAATTGTTGCTGCATTAGTTATAGTGGTGCCCTTCCCATAATTGAAAAACATTATTAAATATCCAAACACAGAGGATTTCTAAATTGACTCCAGTAAAATGCTTGATAAAATGTTATATGACTGTTACCTTGAAATCTATTTAACAATATTTAAAAAATAATATAATTTTAAAGGATAGAAATTAGTGTTGATAGAATATATTTCAACTATATTTAGAAAAAAAAGCTCAAAAATAACTATGAAGTATTGCTTTCTTTAATAGTTTTGGTTTATATGATGAGAAGATACTTTTTTCTTCTTTGTCCTGAAACTTTTACAACTGTCCTTAATAAGTACATATTGTTTGTAATAAGAAAAAAATTAAAAGTTACCCCCCCCGTTATTTTCCCCTTTCCTCTTCCATCAAAAAAAAAAAAATATATATATATATATATATATATATAACCACTGAATAAAATTACTAAAAAAAGAACTAAATAGCTATTAATAATTTTGAATTTTCTCTCAGATATAAACTTTGGCACAAAAAAAAAGTGTTAGAGAAAGCAATAGAATTTCTGTGATATAAACAACAGAAAATGACTGCTTTGAATAAGATGAAAGAAGTGGTCAGGAATATGTGCTCTTTTCATCTTTAGAAACCAAACCTACCATTAGAGTCACTTAACTTGAAGCAATGTGCCTTTTCCATCTTGTTTTCTTCATTTATAAAATGTGGAAAATGGTAGCACTGCTTCATAGAGTTAGTGAGAGAGCTATGGGCATGCATATGAAGCTCTATGTGTGACACATGATAAACTCTAAGTGCCATTTATTCCTACTACCATTTCTGTCTAACAGAGATGAACTTGCAAATAGTTTGATGCATAAAATTGTTTTGTTTAAAATTTTAAAGTGGGAATTGGAGAAAAAAATCAAGATCAAAAATAAAAAATCTTTATTAGTCAAGTTCCAAACCAGAAAAATATTTATCTATTCAGCAGTTTTTTGGGGAAAACATACAGTCTAGTCATTGGAGTAATATCTTACAAGCTTTCAGAGGATTGACCCTGGGCACTTCATTAAGAAAACAATTAAATAGTGCTGAAGAGTTTAAAAACTGTATGTTTCCTTCTTTTTTTAAAAAAAGGCACTACCTTGGCAAATTGGAACAAGCACACTTTCCTCCAGGCTGACTGAACTTGGCCAGCACAAAGTGGGCTGGATTTCAGTGACCACACCCATCAATCCCTCAGTTTCCACCTTTATAAAGGACATAATTTACTTAGCTAAAAACAGCATTCCTGAAATTATACATACCCTGTTGTGGTCTTTCAAAAACCACAAATGTGAAAATGAAGTAGAACAAATAGTTGGGAGTAGATTACCTAGGGAGAAACAGAGAAGCTCAAAGCCCAGCTGGACTGAAAAAAAAGGAACCTAAAACTGGGGGAAATACCAGAAGGAACAGTAACTAGGGTGAAGGCTGGATCAGACACTAAAATGAGAAACCAAAGCAGAAACCAAAATGCAAGACAGTACATTGACATTTATGTTTGCATGCCTAAGGTGTATGGAATAAAATGGGAAGAAAGTCTTATTTTTTCTGGCAATGGATATCACAATGTGAAGAAATTTTAATATGTGTTTACAATTCAGTCAAAGGACTTGGAATTCTAAGATGATTTAGAGATGAGTACCCATTTGACTGTAAATGGGAAGGGACATTTGCTATTTCATATTCACTGAAATCATATGTGGTACATTTCTACAGTCTAGCTGTTTATATTAAAGAGTGACACAAGTTAATATACTTACAAGAGATGACTTAGCTATCTTCTTAAACTATGAATACCTCTTCCTCCACACACACACACGAAAAAAAGGCATCAAGAATTATGATCCTGTTCTAAAGTTGTATGAAAATGGGATTTATTAAATTTTGGCATGTGTACAATCTGATTACAGATCACATATTCTAATATTAAGATATTACTCATAGTTCTAAATGTAGGGAGTACTACAGATCATTGCCAGTATCATTATAATACTACTTTTGAAAGTTCAGGTGTTTCAAACTCCACTCTTAAACATGTACTACAATTATATAATTATTTAGTTGTTGTGCATTTTTTTGCAGGATTTTTAATTAATCTCTCGTCACATAAATTTTAAATTGATACAATCTATTCAACTGTGTCATTTTCAGATCTTCTCTCATCATAACTTCGCTATTCTCTTTCAAGACTATTACCATTCCCTTTCCTAAGTCAGCACTATAATTGGTAGTACTACTTTAGAACTCTACTTTGAGTTTCCCAAACGAAAAGTTTTGCCTTTAATTTCACATCTAGTACCTAAATGAATATAGCCAAATGTTTTCACATTTTTCTAATCCTATCAGAGTTTCTTTTCCTTTTAAGAGAATTTATTTCCTTATAAATATTTGGGTATAATTGCTGATGGAAGGAAATAGTGAAATATTTACATTGGTCTCAGAGACTGAGGAATGATACAAAAGAAATAAAAATCCTAAAAGAAAGTGCAGGAGAAAAAAACTAACATTTGACATAATTAGGAAACAATTAGTTTTATAATTATCACACAATCTTTAAAACAACTCACTTTAAGCTCTGGTTATGCATTGCTTTATGAATTATAATCACCTTTTCACTTAGAATCATTTCTACCTAGTACTATACAAGGGTAAGAACTATACTTATATTTTTTATTTTTTCTATTTCATGTACAATTCTAGACTCAAAGACGGCAAGCAATGAAAAATTTGATTATGCATTCACTTAATTAATTGAAGGCATTTCTCATTTTGATCTTTGTTACAGAAGAAAAAGTATAACTTTTTTGCTTTATTCTTAAGAAATTAAAAAATTAGCTTTAATTTTATACACTTTTAAAAAACACCCATAAACTTAATTAAGCTTTTAATTTAGTTATACAGAATGGAAACCAATCACTATAATCTCAACAGTAGCATTAAGACAACAAGGTGCCCATTTCAGTTTCTTAATGAGGTAATTAGCAGTAATAGGAAAACCTCAAAAGATTCAGTTTTGGCTCAATTAAGTTCTTTGAAAACTAACTTCATATAACTATCTAAAACAGCACAAAATAGGGCAGAAAAAAAATTCCCGGAAGATTGTTTCAATATCTAAAAAGTTTATCAGCCAGTGAGACAGGTTTTTTAATTATGTGCACTTGCACACATCTTCCTTGAAATTCTAACTACAGTACTTCCTCGGAAAATTTTCTACCTGTGACTTTTTCTGCCACTCACTTGGGCTACTAATTCCCAGCTCTCACTTATATCTTCCCTGATTCAGATACTGCCTAGATTGTGCCATTCTTCAACAACAGATTTGCTTCATTACCTAACCTATAAAAAATTATAATTTAAAGAAATTATAAAATGCTGCGGGGTCACTAGCAAAGTACCACTAGAACAAATAAGTATCTATTGAGACGCATACTTATACTGAGCATCAACCATGTACCTAGCACTGTGCTGATGCTTTTAAAACCGTCTAAGAGTACTGAATGATTCACTGCTTTTCAGTAAAAACAAAAAATGATATTGTGACATCTGATTATTTTATTCTAGTTTTAATCCATACATAACTGCCTTACCCTCTCCTCATTTTCAGTAATTTGTTGTTTCAACTATGTGAAAGTGTTCATGAAGTGGATTATAAACACTATGTTGCCCATGTAGATAGAGATAGTCAGAAGGCAAGAACACTAAATAAGACAGAGTGTCATTCACTTCTGAGTTTGAATCAAGCTAATTAAAATCTGCCAAAGGCTTTGCAAAGCCTAATATCATTGGTAGAGCTACTCATACAAATTAAAAATATTTTACTCTAGAGAATATCTTTGTGAACCAGAGAATGGTGATGGAAAATCAAGAAAGAGAAGAGAGCTCTAGAATTTAAGCCCATTAAGTGTATCCAAAACGTATCTACATTTTTCTGCCAACCTCTCTATAACCAATTCAATCCCTATAGAAAAATTTAAATAATGCTGAAAAAGTAGTATATTACATTAAGTATTGCTACTTCGTTATCCATGGTGGTTAATATATTGTATTATATATAGGAATAATTACTACTATTATACTCATTAAAAATCAATAAATCTCAAGACCATTTTAAACTGCTGCCATAGGAGTAAAATAGTCAGATTTTTATAGTATCATATTCTGGTAGCACACCAAAAATATAATATATTGCACTACTTGGGGAAAAATGTGAACATGAGTCTTATATTTAATTGTATATATTTTAAATTTGTGTGACAAATAAAAAGTATTATTTTCAGCCTTCACAATAAAAAAAGGCCTACTCTATGCCTGTCACAATATAAAAAAGCAAGCCACTGGCCTATGCTGTGGCCCATATGGTTTTTACACTTATATTTGTGAAGTTTGGTATAACAAGCTTTGTGTTGGCAATTTGAATTTCAATAGCCTATTAATCTTTTAAATACATTTAATTTTGTCCACTACTGCTGCCAGACCCTCCTGCCCTTTGATTCTCCTTTCCCATAGAGCCTGAGGTTTTAGCAGAGAGACTCCTGCCAACACCAACATAAAGAAATTCAATTGGAATTACACTGTTGTTTTGTAATTGCCTAATGACACCATAATTTTCTATTCTTACACTTTCTAAAATCAAGCATAAATGCTTTTCAAACAGATTATTCTTGGTTTTTAAAATGTTTCCTAAATTATTTAACTCATGAATCTAGGCTTAGTATCAAGCACCTTTAATGGAGATAGATTCATCCTCAAAGAACTACTGAAAGGATAAGCGTGAAGTTCTCACCCTCCTGCCCATTGAAGGTGATGATGAGAAAGCAAACATGTGGAGATTTCTTACCTAATTAGAAGACAACTTATTATATTAAATAATATGTACAAAAGTTTGATATGGAAATCTCTTTTTAGGAATATGCCCCAAAATTTCTTTATTTAGCTGTAGTTAACCTAAATATGGAATAATCTTACTCTTCAATGTTTTCTGCCTTAATAAGCCTACTATCTACTGATTGGAGATTCCTAATACCAGTTGAAACCAAAATACTCAGTTATTAGATATCTTTGGATTACAGCCATTCTGATTCATTTTATGGTGTTCATTTGGCTCTACTCCAGAAGAGTTAGCCATCCCACCTCTGATATAACTGGATGAAGTAGCCTTATGCAGTCAAAAAGATCTAAATTACACCAACTAGAACCTAAATCAAATACATTTTGGTCATCACAAATAGGATATATTTTAATACATTTGTTCTTACACATAAACATATACCTCAGGTTTGCCAACTTCATAATCTAAACTTTTTAAAAATTAAAATGTAAAACACCAAAAGCAGAGAAAGTAAGCTCTTTCAAAGAGGAGCTGTAGATGTAAATGTAGAGTGAGTGTGAAATTGAGAAATTGAGACTAACAATTTTGGAAATATAATAACAAATATGGTAAAAATAATAATAGCAAATATTTATTAAGAACTTTTTGAGTTTCAGTTACTGGACTATGTGCTTTACTATTTCATTTAATCTTCAAACAACCCTGTGTGATAAGTGCTATTATATAACAATTTCCATTGTAAATATTAAGAAAGGAATAATGAGTTTTAGAGTCTAAGAATGTGCTTAAGGGCATAGAGTTAGTAAGTAGTATAACCAAGAACAAAAACCAAGTCTGATAAAGCAGTCAAGCATTACTAAATTAGGTCATGTGCCCCTGTAAACAGACTCTGAGATGAATATTTGTGTGTAAAATGTTTATTAGGGAGTGCTTTCAGAAACAACCCGTTTCTGTGAAGGCAGTAGGATTGTGCAAAAATGAGCATTTGTATTGTGTTGCAGTTTCAATGGAAGCCTCAAACAATTCTACAGAGTCTCTGAAGCTGGAATGAGCCTTCAGGTTGCTCTAAATTGAAGCAGAGAGCCAAGCTTTTGCATCTCCATATTAATCAGAATGTGGGCTGCTCCACTCTGTTCTATTGAACCATCAGAGAAAATATAGTTCTCATGAACTGCCCAACTTAAAAAAAAAAAGAAAAGTAAAAGAAAAAAAGAGAATAGCTGATAAGGCATAAAACCCTGTTTTTCTTTTGTAATTGAAGACATTTATTCCTTTACGATAGTTAATGCTACCTGAAGATATAGAGCAGATAGTATATATTCCATGAAGTCCTAATCCTGAAACCCTAGGATCTAGGTACCATATAAAATTAAAAGGGCACAATGCTTTCTTTGATTCTTTTCTTACTAAAGTGAAGATTTAAATACCCACAAAGACAATATTCCAAATTGCTATGAATCTTTCTGTGAGTAAAATGTCTGCTTCTTCTGGCCAGAAGCAAATAGAAACCAACTATAGTAACTGAATCGTAATCCCTACTTCTCAGCCAGATGAAGCTGTTTTAAGATTACTGAGAACAGCTATCCTACAGTCTGCAGTTCTTCCAATTAGAAATGTTCTCCTTCCTTCAAACTTCAGGTTAAATGGATCATTCGCATTTGTCTTATTTTATACTAGTATGTGTAAACAGGGAAGGCAGTTCTTAATAATGAAAATATGAATGGAAGAAAAATAATAATTATGCTACTCTGCATTCCTACCTCCTCTTATAACCAAACCTGATCTTGCATATTGGTTGACTTAAGTTGATCTGATTATTTGGATAGTCAGGGCCTACTTACAACAAGGATTGATTTGGCATGACCATCATTCATGTTTTAAGTGCTACAAAGACTAAACAACAAGATAAATTCATAATACAAACAACATAAAAATGTTTATTGTTTTGCTCCTGCAGAACATTTTCTAACTTACAGCTCCCAATCGTGCTCTGCTGTGGGTGATAGTGTCTTCTGATATGCAACACTCCACTTGCTCTCAAGAGGCACTGTATGTCTCTCTTGCCTTCCCTCACTTAGCAAGGTCACTTTTGAGTGACGATACAACTTACTGCAAAAACATATAGGTATGCGCAATAATTATCTACTGTAGTATCTTGTCAGTAAATATTGTAAAACTCTAAGATAGGTTGCATTCCAAATGTTACTATGTATACATAAACTTAATACCACAAATATAGATTTGAATAAGTACATCTAAAAACAGATTTCTGTTCTCACCATTCATTATTGTTATAAAATTCTACCTCATCCAGAAGGCACATATTTAAGATATTAAATTTAGCTTCAGAGAAATCTCCTTTTCACTGCATAATAATCAGGGAACTAAAGAAAATAAATTGCTAGTTAACTACGTTCACTTCCAGTTTGCAGAACCAAAGCATTTTTCTCAATTAATGAGAAAAATACTGGTAAAAATATCTAAAGTGGAAAAACTTTTTAGTTTTCATTAGCCTTTTTCATCCGAGGTTAAATGAATACACTAAGACCTTTGAAGTCATCTATTGTATATGGTAAACTAACTTCTCACCCAAACCTTATGTTAGTTGTGTAGCATCCTTAGGAGAATGAGAAAAATAATCCCTTATATATAATATTTTCTCTGTTTTGTAATTCAGATAAAAGACTCAGTTGAAAAATTTTGCTTAAAAAAAAAAGGTTCAGTGAGGTTATATAACTTGCTCAAGGCCAATTGGCTGGTAAACTGAAAAGCTGATATTTGAACCTGGATTTCGACAATAAAGTTGGTGTAAATCATAATGAATACAAGGCATGTGTTATTCTAAATTTCAGGCATGACTTATTTTGTTTTCTTAGAGTGTCAAATTAAGATACACAGAAATTCAGTAACACATTTTAGATTAACTATCCTAAGTAAAATAAACCATAACAGATGCCTATGAGTAGAGATTTAAGCAAAACAAAGATAATAGAAGTCTAAAAAAAGTCACAATTTTCACTCTCTGGGACAAAGTTATTTCTAAATCCATTCAATAAATATACAACATTATGATGACTTAAAATCATGGTGGAGGTCTCTTCTATTTCAGTAATTTAGTGAATCCCCTGTGTTTCTCTCCCTCACTCTAAATGAAAGGTAAAAAGAAACATAAAGAAAATTGTCCTTGGAAATCATTCAGATGTTTAAATTAAAACAAAATTTTTAATATAGGCACTATAATTTCCTCTGTTCATGATTTATACCCTTTGAATTTGGTCATCATCCTTTCCTTTAGTCAGCACTATTATTCCTTTCTCTGATTTCTACTTTAGCTCTCCAGTATTTTTAGCAGGCCTAACAGAGATTCTAAATCCATTGGCCATGCTTTATGTTCAGAAAATATTATCCCTTAATAAATGTCTAGCCATTATCTAAAGGAGATGAACCCTTTCAATAGGAGTGAGAGACTAAAAAATGCTTCAATTTAGATATAAAATGCATTTGAACACTGTGAGAAAAAAAGAAAAGACAGAGGACACAGGTACGCATAAACAAGATAAGAACGCAGGACCTAACATGGGTTTGGCATTATCACATGACATTTTACATGTCTGTGATGACTAAGAGCTGTCTCTTAAATAGAGGGTGACAGGTAGTAATTATTCTAATGCAATACATTGTACAGCGAACAAGGATGGCTGGAATAAATTGTCAAATGCAGGTCATTAATGATGACGAGGGCTGGATTTAGCTACAGCAGCTGTCGCTGTCCCAGTTGGGTGATCGTACTGTTCTATGGAGGTCTTCTCGAGAAAACTGCAGGCCAATATGCCCCGTTAAAATATTTAAGTAATAACTATTATACACAGAAACCCACATAGAATCTCAGTGTTCTCAATGCCCCCAAAATTTACTCATTAGTAGATTGTCTTTATAAATCACTTTCCAGTGATTTTAAGAGCAAACTTTGGTGTCCTTAAACTCTGAATACAATTTTATCACTTACCAACTGTTTGACCTTTGTTAACCTATGTACATAATGTGGAACCTACTTTTTATGAGGATAACATAGTAAGATCAATGTAACATAAATGGCACACAGAAGGTATTGAATAAATTTTACTTATCTGCTAAGCCACTAAACAAATTGGTCAAATTCCACTAAAATTACTTGCTGTTAGTGAACATGTGTCATTCTTATAAAGTTTTGTTGAAAATACATCAACTTACAAATCCTATAACTTATGAATTATAGTCCAATATTTTTTAAAAGATGACTATATACAAACTTTTATGATTAGGAAAAGACTAGCATAGCTATCACTGCTATCCCCTTTGAATATGCATGGTTTCAACTAAGTCTATAAAATTCCCACTCAAAATGCATTATTTTGTTTAGTATCTGTTTTCATTCTGTTCACAGTCATCCTAACTCTTCATTGAATCATTGGTCATAGAAAGTTGTAGAAAACAGCCAAAACTTCCTTTATGATATCTTCATACTGTTTCCCTAGTCCAGTTAAGACTTCAATAGTTACTATTCATATCATTCCTTAAAAACATCAAATATCATTCACATCATTCTTTAACACTTCTCTTTCAGATACAATGATTCACAAGAACTTGCAGACACTCATCTCTTAGTTATTGCCCTTGTCAACTTATGAGATTCCCTCCACTTTAGAAGCAAAAGAGGTCGTCTATCTCTTGAAAGAATTAAGCTACTGAAAATAGCTATAGCAAGTTAATAGCTTCAGAATTTTACAAGCCAAAGCTTCTTTATTCTCCCTCCTTTCCCTACTCTCTCTATCCGCTCACTCCCCCTTTGCAGATTATTTAAATACTTCAGTTGTCATATATTTATTTCATGCAATCAAAAATGGCAAAGAGTTGGAAAATAAGAATATTATGCCAAGGAAAGATCAATATGTAATTTCTAATTAACAAAATAATTAAATCAGTTGCTGTTTTTGACCCAAAAGAGAAAATATTTGATACTAAAGAAGGAGAAGACTGATCTTCAGTCTTTTAAAGGCTCCCACACTTTAAATTATCTAAGGAGCCTCTCCAGTCTCCATGTCCAGATCTGATTTTCCTGCCAAATTCAATACTTCTAACTCCTTACTTCTTTTTCAAACTCAATTCCATGGCACCATCCTCAGGTACTCTTTCCTCTCTCCATATCTCTGCCATACATCTAGCTTCACTTAGTAACCAAGTCCTTTTAGGGACCTGTTTTCAACTTGTATTTCCATTTCAATGGAATCCCACAGTCCGACGCCCTCCACCAGGTCCTCACAGGATGGTTCCTGCATTAGCCCAGCCTTTAATCTATCCAAGAGCATATTGCCTGCTAACAAGCTAATACTTTTTAAATGTTTTTCATAAAATCCTAATACAAAACTTGAAACAAATACAATAAAACATTTTTGTCTAGTGGGGTAAAACTTTAAAAAGCTTGAGAAACAATGCAATAAATATTTGCCAGATATTGACTACTAAGTGTTAGTCTAGACCCTCCAGAACTAGATATGACCTAGATTTATTTCCTATTATTTCCTACACACATTTTGGGAGTTGCAAAAGAAAATAGTTGAGCCACTGTCCTAGAATAAATGTGAACTTTCTTATCTTCTCTACCTAAACAAATCCTTCAAGGCTAATTCAAAACTATCTTCCTCTGTGAACTGTCATCTTCTAATTTAAAGTGTTCTTCCCTAAAATCTCAAAAGCAATTAATGTCTAAAACAGTCATTTAGTAATTAATTAGGCAACACTTCTGCAACATCTCTTGTTATTGCCTTGAATTGGCATTTAAATATTTCATTATTTTATCTTATAATGTGTATTCTTGGTCTTGAGCAGATTATAAACTTAATGAGGACTATGTACTAAATATTTTGCAGTCTCAAAGACTGCTTAAAAATAGTGGGTGCTAAAGAAAAAGTGATTAATTTTATTTTTATGTCTCACATCCTAATTCTAGTTCATTTTTTAAACTACCAATTGTTCAATGTATTGCTAAGAATTAACATAAAGCAAATAGCAGCTTTATCATCTACTTCAAGACCATGCAATAGTAAAAAATAGGATTAGGAATTAAATTCCATCTAGATTGTACTTCATTTTACATTTTTGTTTTTAATCGAATTTTGCTTGTTCTGCTTTGAATTGATTTTTGAGATTTTTATCTCTTGCCCCAATTAGAAAATCATTTCCTAGCTGGTAGGTCTTTCTAGTCATCATTAAATTATTTTAAAAGTTATTTCTCTTAATTAAGAGTCTATTGACAAGATTATAGTTCATTTTCTTCTCAGTCTAATTTTTAAAAACACTTTAACCAAAAATTTGGAAAAGACAAAAGCCAGAAATGTGTTTAAATGCTCATGTTTTACAACACACCAAAAAGAAAATTTCTAGCTTTAATAATTTTAAATCCTAACAGATATTCATTCACCTGTAGTCCTATATACTATATATTAAAATTTCATTAATACCATTAATTATTCTAGTGCTTTCCCTGTTTCTTATTCCTAAAAAGACTTCAGAAACAAAGCAGTAAATGTTTATAAATGATTAGAATAACTGTTTATTATAAATATTATAGCTTAAGTTTTAAAATATAGTTTATATGGACATTATTCTTATGCCTTCAGTTACTTAAATTACTTTATTATTGCTATTAATTTTTGGTTTTTATTATAATTTAAAATGTTTTTAACTATAGTTGACATATAATATTATATTAATTTCAGGTGCACAATATAATGATTTGACACTTTTATATACCATGTAGAGTTATCACCACGATAAGTCTAATAACCATCTGCCACCATACAGTTATTTCAGTATTATTGGCTATATTCCCTATGCTGTGCATTACATCCCATGATTTATTTTATAACTGGAAAAATACACCTCTTAATCACCTTCACCTTTTTGCCCATCTCCCAGCCATAGGTTCTCTGTACCTACGAGTCTCTTTGTTTTGTTTACTATTAATTTAGATGTTAGCATTTTTATATGAAATGAAATACTCAGAATGATATCCAAGAAATAAGGGAGACATTCTTTCTTAAAATTTAATGAAAAGGTGTTTCCTCAGAAAAATAACAACCATAATGGTAACAATAATGGCAGCATGCCATGATGAAGTCTTTCAAGGTGCCCTACCGAAATAACAGGATCAAAGATAGCTTTATCAGAAGGAAAACTCTGGCCTCTCACCTGAAATATAAGGAATGGAAGAACCACATATACTGTAGGCCATAATGCTGATGGCAGATCGACTGAAGAGACATTCAGACTTTCAACTTTCATTTCCCACTAACACACGAGAGATTTCTGTTAAAAATAATGGCCTCAATTTTCACTAATGTTTCTGAGGGGACATTTATAAAACATTTCAGTGAGGGTCTTTTTAAGAATAATTTTGGGCACACTATTTGCAGCAAGATCAAAGGATAAATTTGACAAGTGGAATCAGTTGCTTCATAGATCAAAATGAGTGTTCAAGCAAGAGAGAATGATTGGAGAAGTAAATAGTAAATTCAATATAAATTTAACTGAAGTCTAAAATGATGATGAAATATTCTGAGAACTAGATTTTAAGAGGAATTATAAACAATAAATCATATGACTGTACCAACAGTATCCTAAACTAAAATTATGGATTTTATAGTTAATATGAGTTTTAATATGACACACATTTGGCAGATATCATTTGGGATTGTGTCACAATCTTAGCCTCCAGATGGAACCTTTCTTTCTAGTGTGATTTTATATATTAGAAAAAAAATCAGTTTTAAAAGTTTAGTATTAAGAGTAACCTGCTGATTTATTTTTCTACTACTAATTATATTTCATTTTCTTTTTAAGGTAAGTATATGTCATAATTGTCCCTAAGCCTTGGCTCCTTTGTAACACCTGTAGGTGCCAAAAAAGTAAACCCACAAATATTTTTCTAACTCCAATATTTAAAACAATGTGATTGATTAAAATACTTAACATTTATGTTTCATGTATTTTATACTTAGATAGTCCCTATTGACTCCTATGTTATTTAAATAGTTTACTAGTAAGTCTAATTTCTATATTGGCCTTTACAATTAATTTAACTATTTTAATTTACTCAATTTAACTCATAGGTCTATAAACTACAACTGAAATCCTAAATTCTAAACTGTGGTGTGTTTTCTGTATAACTGGCCAATTAATTTTAAAACATAAAGTAATAAGTGGTTAACTATAATTTCCAATATCCCATTTAAAAAAAAGTTAATACATTCACTCACTACCTGCCTGCAGGACTGGCAACTTTCCTGACCTTTCTGATCCTCAGCTTCCTTATCCACCAAGAGTGGAAAATCGTACTTTGCCATGAGTTGTTTTGAGAATTACAGTAACATATGTAAAATCACTAGTACAGTGCCTGGCACATAGCTGTTCTACAGCTTACAATGATTTTTCATTATTAATGATGATATTAATAATGATGGTAACATATGCTGACTTCCACAAAACTACATAGTTTCAATTTTTTAGTTAAGTATATTCTTCAAGTTTGACTTTCTATACTGGCTGTCACAGTTTTAAAAACTGACACTCCTAACATCACTATAATTATCTAAGGTATGCACTATACCGCGATCTTTCCTAATTTTTTATTTTTTCCTCCTTAAAAATGAAGTTAAAAGTTGCTGTGTTTCCATATCTTGCTAGATCCTTATATTTCTCAATAACACGTTGCTATTTCTATCTCCATTGCATTCGTAATAAAATATTTCTGATATACATTTGAAATATTAATGGTCTAAGAGTTTGTGATTAAAAAATTAACTCAGATCTTTTCTATTTATAAATAATATTTAAAATATACTTTAACTGATCAAGAGTAAGATAATTTTACTATAAGAAAACATTATGATCAAGCTATTGTCCTTAGATGTTTATGTTTAAAGCATTCAAAGGCTAAAAGTAATTACAAGTGTTACTTGTCATCTAGTTGTCAAGGGTGAAAAAAAAACACTTAATAAAAGCAGTATATTTACCTGATTTACAAAGTGATTGATTTTCATTTAGCATTTGTCTACTACTGTTAGCCCAAGGTAGAAAATCAATCTCAGAGTGACCCAATGGGAGGAGAACAGTTCCATGCAGCTATACACATTTAATGACAGGAACACACTAGTAATTCACTGCTTATAACAGTTTTAAATCAAAGAAACCTTGCGTTTAAATATTTTATTGTTGTGACACTAGGCAGCAAATTGTAACATATCAAAAATGATAATAGAAATAATCTAATAACACACATTAATATATATTTTTGAAAGAGAAAAGCAGTAAGAAATAAACAAGTTTTGTAAAGATAGAAAACTGACATAAAATCTAAGCAAACTGCTCTATTAAATCAGCTTTCTCTTTCTCTTCCATGTACAGTTATTTTCAATTTCTTTTAAGCATAATGGTAGCAAAACATCCATTATGAATATTTTATATAGTTATATTGTTCAAACATGTTCTAGAACTTTAAAAATATATATACCATTATTTAATTCTTATAGTAACTTGTAAATTGTTTATACTTATTAATTATTGATGGGTATGAAATGTATAATTATTAAAAAAGTATGAATTTAAACAGACTTGTAAACAATGGACCAAACTTCCTATCCACATACATTCTTTCATTCATCAAAGATTATTAAAGCCTACTGTCTGAGCAACAATGCGCAAGGTCTGGAAGTTATCCTACTGAACATAACAGAAAAAGTTCCAACTTCATAGAGCTAATGTGGTTGGAATTAGGCAAAATGATGTCTTTTCAAATGTATCTTTGTGATTGTTTATTTCTCCATAACAAAAGAGAAACTGAGGACCAGAGAGATGAAGAAACGTGTGCTAGGTTTCAAGCTAATTAATGACCATGTATGGATCCCAGGTTTTCTGACTCCTAATGTAGTAATATTACCAACATGCCATCAAGGGCTTTAGAAATTGCTATAATTCTGCCTTCTGCTAATAACTTACTTCTCCAACTACCAGTCTTTTGCTTCAGCCTGGAAAACTACTTGCAATTCCTGGAATATGTAAGTTATTTCAACTCTCTTGTTTCTTTGAACATGTCATTCCTTTTGGGGCAAGTTGCAATATAAGAAAGGGTTGAATTACACAACCCCTTATTCATGCAAAATTTCCTTATTCTACTTTCTGTGAATTTGTTGCCATTTCTAAATATTGCCTTTTATTTATATATGTATTCAGAATTAAATATAATATATAATATTAAATTAATATTTAATGTAAAATTAAATATTATATAAATATTTTATGCATTTTAAATACCTGCTGAAATAATTTATCTATCTATATAGTCATAGATACAACATTGATCATTTTGGCACCAAAGAAGCAGATTCAAAATCAAAAGTTTAAAAGTACTTCTTTACCTACATAATAGCCCTAATTCAGTCAGTTATTGACTGAATAGGGAGAATAAAGTGGTGCACTGCAAAATGACAATAAGGCATAATGGAGCATTCACTGAATTGGAAATTAAAAAACCTGGATTTGAATCTAGTCTCTGTTGCTTTAAGAAATGTAACCTTGGGAAATTCACAAAACATCTCTGGGTCTCATATTCTTCATCTGGAAAATGGAAGTAATATAACACCTAACTCTAAACACTTTTAAGAGCTGAACATAGCTAATTGAATATTCATTCCTAAGAACAGTAGGTGCTCAACTACTGCCACTTGAATCGGAGTTCTAAACCTTTCCTGTAAAAGAAATTATCCCCCCTTTCCTGAAATTGAGTGCCCTTAACAAGTAACAAGGGCTCTGTCACTCTCATTAGACCTAGGAAAAACCCCTACATGTATATGCATGTATGCACATAGAAACACACAAATAAATACATATACATTTGTACTGTAAGCCTGAGTTTCAGCTATCTCTTGAAATATTTCTAAGAAGCAAGAAAGAAGACACCTGACAAATCAAAAAAAAATATTTGAAGCCATAAATCTCTGAATATTTTTAGCTAATGAACCTACACTGTTCTCAAAAAAGATGGAATTTATATTGGAAAAAAAGCGTTATTTTATCCAAGAAACCACATTACAACATGATAATCCACCAGACTTGCTCTATCATAATTTTATGTGACTTTTTGTGATTCATGATGAAAGACAAAGAGAAAAACATTGACACAGGACTAAGCTATACAGAAAAACACATTTTATCTCCACTCTTGTTATAAATATATTTATAGCAAACCTTCCAAGACCCGAATTCTAATTTCATTGGATCACATTACTACCCAGCTCCAAACTTTACTGGCTCTGCACTGCCTATAAATTAAGATCTAAACTCTGAATCCCTGCAGATTTTTGTGGTCTCTCCAACATTTAGTTACTACGCGCAAAAATAAACAGGTGGATAAATGAAAGGGACACTTTCATTTTCATGTTTTTTTCTATTTACATTTAAAGCTGATCATAAAAGGAAGAAAAACCGATGTAAAGAAGAAACATATCTCAAAGCCAAATTCACAATTTAAAATTTGTAGACAATAATACTCAAGCCACTGACTGTAACATGCTATTGAAATTCAGGTCATAGTCATCAGAAGTAAGATATAGATATAAAAATTAAATTAATTTAGTGTATTGTATGTTTTCATTATAGACCTTTTCTTTCTGTTTTGTCCGTATGTATAGAGAACATGATATGTAATCCTGAAATCAAATTTCTAAAGTTTTGAACTTTATCTTCTTTTTAAAGACTTTCCTTTGAAGTATAAGCCATTTTTCTATAACCAAAATACTTAAAATTTATACATTTAGTTGTAATTTCCTATCATAAAGTATCTCAGATTAATAACATGGATTTGATAGTGAAGGATGTTGAAGCCAATGAATATGCATGGAACAGCCACAAGTGGAGAAAAAAAATAAGGATTTAAAGAATAGACTGCTTTGTCATTTCAAGGTTGTTTGTTGAATTCCAAATTACTAAGGTTATAATAGTGGAATATATAATTTGGAGCTTATTAATTAAATAAACAATTTTCCTATCATCTCTGCATGTTTTTCAGAGAAATAATCTCTCTTCCCCATTCTTCATTTTTTTTCCTTGTTCTTCGCTTCTTTTCCCCTTTTTAGCTCCTGAATCACCCTCCTTCTATTTCACTCCATAGTCTGATATTTCCTCTTAAGTGAAGTATTTTGTATGCTGGTACACATGAAAGTAATATTACTCAGATTTACTGCTGTTGCTATACCCAGGGATTTTATTTGGATTTATTGTTACTTGTCTATAATTCCTAACTGTCCTACAGTAACTGTCAAAAGGTAAAGGCCTGAATATTAACCCAAGGAAATCTTTGAAAGATGTAAATGAAAATATTTATGTAAGATACACACACACACACACACACACACACACACTCTCTCTCTCTCTCTCTCTCTCTCTCTCTCTCTCTCTCTCTCTCTCTCTCTCTCTCTCTCTCTCTCTCACACACACACACACACACACACACACACACACACACACACTTCTCTCTCCCATTAACCTCTTATCCCATTAAAGAGCATCTGATGCCAAAGCATGAACAGTGTATTAAGGACTTAACTTCAGTATTAATAGCTCAGCTTTAAAATTCTTGGCAATTAATTAAGATTAATGACAGAAGTCATCTCCTTTTCCCCAATGTAACACTTCCTCCCATCTTTTCAATTCCCCACTCCATCAATCCTTCCGTGCTCATTTCAGGCTGTAAAAACCCGAAGTCCTGAAACTTTGATCTTATTATCTGTTGCCTTTTGTATCTGAGATTAACGAAGTAGACATTGGCAAATTTACAACCAACAACTCAGACAGCTGCCCTACTTTAAGCAGTTAATGAAAAAGGAACTAATCTAGTTAAGAGCATAGGACTAGTTCATAAATCTGGATTCACAGGACAGATAAAGCCATCACACCTCTTCTAGAGAGTAGGAACTGAATTCAATTGTCAGCCCTCTTCTCACTATTTGTTGAGAGGAAACAGCAAGTTCTGTAAACTTGACTAATGATATACTCAGAGCTGGCATAAGATGATTATGTAAGAGATTGATATTATAATGTATGATTTAACTGGGACAAATACAGACCTCACAAAAATTCTAATCATGAAAACTCTTCTTGGGTCAAATATGAAACAAAGGTTAAATATGCTTTAGAAAAAAAATGAGAAGAATGCAACTGCAAGCAACAAAGTAATAAACATATCCTGATAAAGAGAATTAATAAAAACTAGAAGCCTTCATCTATTCAGAATTCACCTAAACAAAAATGATTGTGTCATATTTTTATAACTCAGAAAATGTTTAATAGATTTAATTATAAATAAAAATTAATCATCACCTCAAAATAATAAATCTTCACTCCGTATAAATAACATTTTCAAGTATCAGCATCCTTAGCCATATCTTTATAATTCAAATTCGTCAAATTTCAGAATTGCTCTGATGTCTTAATTTTCTCAGTAGCTTAGTTTCAGGGTAGAATCATAAAGGTAAAATTATAAGTCCTAATAACAAAAACATTTTAATTCTATAAAGTTGAATGCGTTCTCTCTTAAAAATCAACTAAAGCCTAATTCATATATTCATCAATAGATCATTTTCACTTTTATCAATTAAATAAAAATAAGAAGGACATTAATAGACACACTGCTCTTCATTGAACTGATATCTTGTGCAAATTATAGGGAAATAGGACATCACAGCCAGAATTAGGATGTTAAAGTCTTAATCCTACTCACTGAGTTGTGGGAACCATGAGGTCTGCTGGGCCTCAGCTTAGATGCATCAGGTAAAGGTTAGAGAGAATAACTGAGAGAAAAGTTAAAATTTGAAAGCCATACATAGGGAATATGGTAAGTCCAGCTGAAAACAGATATTATGGTGACAATAAGATATCCAAGAGGAAAATTTGCATAAGCTTTGAGAGACATGCAAGTAGAATTCAGGATAGTAGATGGTCTAAAAATGATGTGCCTCATGATGACAGCAAAGCGGTGAAAGTTGATGTGCTCTCTAAAAAAGTGAGATGTGAAAAAATATAAGACTGAGGATAAAATCTTAAAAATCAACCAACGAAGAGAAATGAAAAAGAGAAAGATAATTGAAGAGTAATTGCTCTTTACTCTAGAAGTTTTATCTTTATATTATGTATATAAATGCACTATTTGAATATTTTATTGAAACATGTTTTACAGATTTACTTGTTAACTGTTAGGCAATTAAGATATATGTAATTGCAAATATGTATAATCCCTGTTATGTATGTGTGCACGATTTCAACTAGGGTAGAACTTAATGCTATTTGAATAAAATATACTGAATTCATAATAAACTCTTAGTTAAAAAATCATTAGAGTCAGGAAATGGTTCTAGTAGAAAGTTTTATTGTAAGTAAAAACTAGTGCTTGATTTTTTGAAAAAAAAGTGTTAGAAATCTCTAATTTTGATTCAAATGTGTGCTTAGTACTGAACAAGATTTATATATATATAATTTTCAGTACACTAGCCTGCTTGCCAAGAAACATTATGGAAATCTAAAGTTTAGGAAATTAGAATCTTTGTTTCCCCCATTTTCCAAGTGATAAGAGCTCTCTAAGGAGATATGAGGTAAATCAGATAATAAAATTATTTTGAAAAGAGAAAGTTTGTGAAAACTATTCCAACTTCTTTAATTGAAAAAAAAGCATAAGGAGAAATAAAAAGGAAATTTCATGTAACCCTTTGAAATAAGTGTTCATTTTTAATCCAAAAGCAGATAAATTTTTAATTCCATTAATATTCTTAAACATAATTTCTTGCAAACTTTGAAAAGAAAATCATTTTTATTTTGTACTTCAAATTACAAGAATTTCAAATTTCTCAAGTGTTAGAAGTTGTGATATGATTTAGAGTGGAATTAGTGAAAAATATAAGTAAAGATTATGTAAAACAATTTTGAATGATTCATTTAGAGATTATAAACATATTATAAAAATCTTAGTGTTTTATCTAGAAATAGAAAATAAAAGATATGTAGCCAAAAAGGCATTTGTCCATAAAAGTACATATTTATATAATGTGTTAATATAAATTCATTTTTAAGAATAAGGGGGCAATAAAAGCTTCCAACTCAAGTCAATTTCCTTAACTGAGTTATAGTTTTTTTTTAAAACTGATCAATGGGGGTCTGGTAGACAGAAAGGCACCATAATAATGCACTTTGTTAAAATAACAGTCTACAAAATAATACACCTTTCCCCCACCTTGGACTGAGTCTTTTGAGCTCTAAACTGAAAACTGAATATTTAACACATGCAGAATAATATAGTTTCGCAAATTATTAGATATTATAATGCAATTTAAATAATTATGTATTTCACCCTCTAATTAAAATCATATAAAGGCTATATACAAAGTACACAAAAACAGAAAAAAAAGATTAAAAAATTATATCCGTGCTGACATTTCTCCTCCCATTTAGAGGATATAATTAATATCCTCACAGTCCTCTACACTGAAGCTATGTACTGAGCCTAAGAAAAAAATTTGTTTAGCCCTGGACAATCAGTGTTAACCCTTGAGATTTTTAAAGTATTCTTTTAGTGTGCCAAAGCTCACCGATGATGAAAAAAGAGTTCATTTCTAAAATTAGTGCATTAATTTGAGAAGAGAATATTTACACTAATATGGTATTTTTTGTCTTGATTATCAAAAGGTTGCTGACCAATTTTAACCAAGAAATATCTCTATCTAAACTTATATATGATAGTGTTATATGATACCATTAAATAAAATTATATCTGGATCAGGGTGGTAAAAAGCCAATTATATATCTAAGTTCTATTTATACTTTTTTTGAAAAAGTAAAATTTTTGGTAATTTCATGATTAAATTTTGCATATTCTGGAGAATCAAACTGAGTCAATACTTATTATCTTACACATATAATTGAGATGATTTTATTTAAGCTAAGAAATGGTAACAAAAAGCACCCTATTTAATAAATTTGTTCTTTTCCATTAGAACAGACATTAGTTGATGACATAAACACCGATAAAATACATTCTATAAAAATATATATATTAATCATATGATACACACATACATATACATGCACATATATCAGTTAGTGGGATCGTAGTAAGAATGGCATGCTCCTGACATAGATTATTCTAATAAAAATTTATCTTTCATATATGTATAAAACAGAGATAATTACTTCTACTAATTTAAACAGGATATTTAAGGTATTTTAAAAATGCCCTAAAATATAAAGACAAGAGATAATAAGAATGAAAGATAACATAAAAGATAGAAAAGCTTAGTGGTACCTTTTCCCAGTGAGGTAACACTGTAATTGGCCTAAAGAGCTATATAAAATTTCAGATCTTACAGAAATAAAAGGTAAGCAGTCACTTCACAGTTTTAAATTTTTTTGATATTTTTCTCTACGATTTCATTTAAGTACAAAAAAGAAAAGATATGAAAGCATCATGGGCATTTTGTGTACAATCAGACTGACTCAGGCTAAAATAAAGGGTTTTCTTACAGCCACAAAAATCTATTACAAAGTTTAGCTATCTGACACAAAATATTTAGATGGAACACAAAAACTAAGTTTAATAATGCAATTATTGTCTACAACTATGCTGCCCTGAACATGCCTGATCCCGTCTGATCTCAGAAGCTAAGTAGGGTTGGGCCTGGATAGTACTTGGATGGGAGACTACCTAGGAAGACCAGGTGCTATAGGTGTTAAAAAGTAAAATTTAATTAAATAAAATAATGCAGTTATTAGCAGCATAACTCCGAGCACTGAAAACATTTGAAATATCAAATCGTTTGAGTGAAAGTTTCAATCTGCTCAAAAACACCCACAAAGTGGTTTACATTTTGCAAATGTGATGGGGGACCTAGTGTGGCACAAAATCTCTGCTATCAAGATGCTCATTCAGTCTGAAGATGAAATGGTTGACAGCAACGAGCACTGGGTGGTTTGTAAGCATGACACAGTTAAGTAATCCTTGCGAAAGTTAGAATCATTGAAGAAGCCACCACTGAAGAATGTGATTCCAGTTTGTTTTGATCGTGAGAATTCAGAAGCAGGACTGGCAGAGGAGTGAGAATAAATCCAGAGATGTAAACAGGACTAGCCCTTTTTTTAACTGAGGTTATCAGGCTACTCTAGTGCCTTTAAATGAACCTGTGCTATGTTCTCAGATTTTTTTCTATAGAGTATTTTTTTTAAATGAAGACTAACATTGAATTCTATCAGAATGAACTTATTTTTTTAAGCAGCTACCATTAATCATTTCAAAAAAATAAAATTATATTTGTATAATTAAAGTTCTCTCAGCATAATAAATTTAGCTCAACTGGAAATTCACCATGCAATTATATTGCTTATTTCACCACTGATGAAAACTTTGCCACACACAAGCATCTCTCCCCAGGCCATTGCTCCCCGGCTACTCCCATTCAAAAGGATGCCTTTGCCTTGGCACCTTTATCTCACAATGGTAATGCAGATATTTCCTCAAGTGAGGAAGCCTAAAGTTATTAATAATGATAGTTTACATTACCATAGAGTCCTTATCATCCTACCAAATCTTGGAGCTTTGTCAGGCTAATATTTTAACCAATTCTATTATGTCGTGTGTGTGTGTGTGTGTGTGTGTGTGTGTGCACACGTGCACAGTTATGAGTTTTTGCAATATTCCCAGAGAAAATTATACACATTAAATAATTTTTTTCTGGCCGAATCTAGGTGGTGGAGAGGGAAACCACCTCAAAAAAGAAAAATGTTGCCTTTAACATGTAATTCTTACTTTTGACTTGATATTTTATTTTTAATATTCAACTATAGGTATGAAGTCTTTATAAATAGGAAGAAAATTAAAGTCAATGCAATTTTCTAAATTTTGTTTTACCAAAAATATACACGTATTTGAAAAACTCTAATACCATTTCTCCTCCATGTAATAAGAAACCCTGTAATACAAGCTTAAAAACAGTGGATGTATTTTGCGGGTGTTACTACTACTAGCGTTCTTCCAGTGCAGTATATAAATTTATGTCTGCTTACTGGTAAATGAGGGATTGCAGTCTGAAGGTTAACATAACCTCGATTACAGCCAAGAAGCTCCTTAGAGAGTTAATGAGTTTATGGAACAACTCCAAAACTAGTGCTGTGCTTTCTTCTTTCCTTGCCTTTCTGCTTTTCTCTCTTTTCAAATAAAAAGAGGAGAACGCATGGTAATGCATCATTTATAAATTACCTTGTTATTGCAAAAACAAAACACTGCTTTGAAAACCAAACAAACTCCTGCTGCGGACTCCAGCATGTTTGATGGAGGCCCTTCAAAGAGTCCATGCTTAATGGAGGTTGTTTATGTGGAGACTTCGATCTGTACCTGCTGTCCCCCGTCACTCCCTGGAAACTTGGCGGCAGATGTTGCTGCGTTAAGTCGTCTCTGAAGTGGCTTTCTGTCCTCGTCTCCTCACCGCAACGGAGTCAAACTGCATTAGATCTCTTTATTTGTGCCTAAGGCAAGTTTGAGAGCGCAGCTGTGTCCACCCCTACTCCTACCTTTGGTGTTTCGGGCCTCCAGGCAGCGAGTGTGAGACCAAAACGGTTCTGCGGCTCTCAGCTACCTCCACTGACAACACGGCCGCTCGCCGCCGGTTGGGGAGGCCGCTGCCGCTGCTGCAAACAGATGTCGGTGACAACCTGCTAGCTCACACCTGGACGCGCGGCCCTAACCTCGCGCGCTGTGCGCTGAAACATTCATGACTCGGAGGAGTTGCCGCCACAATCAAAGCCTGTGCCTGGTGTACGTGCAGCTCGCGGAACATTAAAATCACCTCGGCAGGAGCTGGCGGCACCAAAATGTAGCCAGACAGAGGGACAGAGAGATTTCGCTCCGCTTTGATACTTTATGCCTGAACTTCAATTACTTGATCAAGGACTTCAATTCAGCAGTGAATTCTTCTGCAAAAGAGCCCGGTGCGGCCTTTGAGCCATAAAAGGAAAGCGTTTGGCTTGAAATTCAGCGTGATGAGATTTGCAGAGTAAATGTGCCATGACTATGGGATTAGTTCTACGTTCGCTGATTTGTTTATTAAACTAAATTCTCAAGAGGCAGAATCCGCAGAAAACAACTTATAAATAAATGACAAGACTGTTTTCCAGCGTAGAAACCTGATGCTGACTAGACAGAGGTTCTGTTATTTTAGAACCATCAGCCACAGCTTGAAAACAATTGTGTTTTCTTGTCTGTTAAGCAGCATTAAGAGTGACTATTACTTCCTTTAAAATTCAGAAAGGAGAAAACATTCTGCTTTGTTTCTTGACAGTATTAAACAAACTGCATCTAATTCCAACTAGAATATTTTTTTCCAAAAGTCTACCTAATTTCTACAACATACAAATTGCTGTATACTTACACACACACACACACACACACACACACACACACACACACACACACCCCTCCTATACCATTATACAGATACTTCATAAGAAGCATAATCGATAGTAAATACTTACAAGACTTTATGAGAACAGGGAAATGACAAAATTATCTGCAAAATTTATTCACCAATTTATATGTTGATAAAAGTTTCTTTTAAAAATAATTGACCTTGAATAATTAATCAGATTTGTTCCAATGAATTATCTGATATACAGAGACAAATGTTTTTAGAGGGAATCAGTACATCTAATTCTAAGCTGACACAGGACTGTTTACAAATTTCCTAATATTTAATGGGAAAATTTAATGGGAAAACAGAATTTTTATATAAAAGCGATAAACAGTTTCAAGGGTCAATGAACATATCATTTGTGTGTACATACACACGTGAAATCTTTCATGAGTAGTCTGAGTTCAAATGTTTAACTTAGCTAATCAGGTACTGATTGGATTCAGGGGAGTACTGAAGACAGCATTTCACCCTTATGCTGTGGAGCCCTATCACAGGTGAGTATGGTTATGTAAAAAGCAATCAAAACACCTCCAAAACTAATTTTCTTATTCAATGATTATGCATTAGCTTACCTAGATAATTCAACATAAAGAATAGCCAGACAAAAAGAGAACACCACCACTTGGACATCCTCCTAAATTAAATTTTTTTTCCACTCTATATAATACTATGAGACAAATATATATATATAGAGAGAGAGATAGATAGATAGATATAGATAGATAGATATAGATAGATATATAGATATAATAGATATAGATATAGATGATATATAGATATAGATATAGAGATAGAGATAGAGATATAGATAGATATAGATAGATATAGATATCGATGTAGATGTGGATGTAGATATAGATATAGATATAGATATCTATATATATATAGATAGATATAGATATATATGCAAAATTGCTGAAAACCATGAAGTTCAGGCAGTTTCATTTTTGTGGGCTTAACTAGCCACAATAAATAGAAAGTAACAGTGAACCATGTATAGTCTTCTTCTTATGTATAGGTAAAACACTACCAAAGTAAATCATTCGATTTTTTAAATCATACATTAAAATAAGCTGTGCCAAATGTGCTCTAAATCTCTGATTCTCTTTCTGTCTCTAGATCCTCATTTTCATACTAGCTAAATTATTTTAAGTTTATTATATGCTCTTTTTTTATAAAACAGAAATCAAATTTGTGGAATGCTAGAGTTTCAATATCTGTATTATGCCACTGCACCATGCATTTGTGATTTTATTTAAATGCATAATTAAATATTACTTTGGATAATAATATTTGATGTTTTTTCAGTTATTGCAAAGACTTTTAAATAAAGTCCACCAAAATATTTACTATGGTTAAGTGTCCTCTGATTGGTGCAAATTCTTTTTGCACAAGTATCACAGAGTCATATGGTTGGCCTCATCAGTAATGATAGTTATTGTTTTCATAAGGATAAGAACTGAGCAACTGAAAGACTTCAATCATTCAAATGAAGCCAAAAAGAAAATTACCGTAGTATATAAGAAATGAATTAACTGGTATAAGTAATTAGCAAATCTTAAAGTGAAAACATAGTGGAGATAAATGTGTTTAAGAAACAAAGAGGAATAAAGAAGATGGATGAGTGGGAGGAAGGAAGGAAGGAAGGAAGGAAGGAAGGAAGGAAGGAAGGAAGGAAAGAAGGATGGAAGGGAGAAAGGGAGAGAAGAAGGAAGGAAGGAAAGCATTCTAGAGACCATGCAACCAAAACAGGATGATGGCTTTCTAAAACATAATAAAACATTAAATAAATAAATAAATAAATAAACAAACAAACAAACAAACAAACACTGGAATTCTTCAGTTATCCTAATAATGTACAGAACACTAATTCTGCTAAAGCATTAGAATTAGTTTTGCTATGCAATTCTATAAATTGTGAAAAAATACAGATTATAGTTATGTATGTGTGTGGTTTGGGAAGTTTATATTGGAATTAATTCTATCAAATAAAGAAGAGCTGGTTGATGATGTGGAGTTGACAGAAACAGATATTCTTAAAAATCTTTTTGAAACACAAAAAATGGGATATGGGAAATAAAAAAAGGGAGGGGGCAAATATTTTCCTTGTCTAAAAGGAAAAGGTTATATGTTAATAACCACAGACTTTATATCAAACCCCAGTTTAAAAAATAATATTATGAAGGATCACGAGCAAGAAACAGTAGCAATAGAGCAACCTATGCTGAGCTTACCCGATTTCCAAGATCAAGTAATTTTGCATCATTGGTTTTATTGAAGGGAGAATACATAAATGTACATTATACCTCAAATTCGGTAAATAATTTAACAAAATGTATTAAAAGCCTTGGGAATAAGATGGCAATCTGAGATTTTACTATTGGGTGGGTTCCTAGCTTGCCAAACTAATGTCATTTAACTGTGGACTATCAACCCATGGGGAAAAATTCTCATGGAATGCCACACTGAGTTTTTAACAGTAGCTTGAAATAAGTGATAAAAATTTGCATGGGATATGAAACTAAAAGCAACAAACAAACAAGACAGACAAACAGAGACTCATGGACATGGACAATAGACTAGTGGCTACCAGAGGAGAGGGGGAAAGAGGGGAGGGATAGGTAAATGGAGTAAAAGGGGTCAAATATGTGGTGACAGAAAGAAATCTAATTATGGGCAATATATATATATATATATATATATATATATATATATATATATATATATATATATTGCATTCTGTTGAAATGTACACCTGAAACTTACTGGATTTTGTTAACTAATGTCACCATAATAAAACAAACAAACAAACAAATTAATTAATTAATTAAAATTTTCAAGAGAAAAATTGTTGAAAGCAGTAAATGAAAAATAGGTATTAAGAAGAAATGTGTGTTTGACACTGTGTCAAACACACATAAAGCCGTAATATATAATTGATTTAGAAGCAAAACCTGACCTGAACTAACTTGAGGGTATAGTGTATGTTTATCCACTTTCAGTAATTGATATATGTGTAGCAAAATGTCTGAATAATATGATCATGAGGTACTGCTTACATAATTATGATATATGGACTATATCAGATTCCTAAAAATCTGAAAAATTCTGAATTTTGAAACAATGTGATCTCAAGAGTGAGAGTAAAAGGCTTTGGGACTATATTAAACAAAAGTATGACAAAACTACTAAAAATCAAAGAAAGTCTTGGACAAATAATAGAAGCATCAGTCTTCAATCATGGAAAAAAATAATTTAACCTGTTGAGACAACACATGGAATATTCTAGCACTATAAAAAATGTTAAATTTACATATCTAATACAGTTCTTGGTACATGTTTGGCACTAGATAAACACTTATTGAATAAATGAAAGATTGAGTGTAATGCATCATTTAAAAATCAAATATATCGACTTATCCAAACTCAAAGCTTTCTTCTGTTTTTAAGCCTCACTCTCCAGATATTTAGTAATACACAAATCACTATATTCTTGGCCTCACAGACTTTGCTCATGATGTTTCATTGATGGAAATGCCCACTCTACCTAACTCCATCTGATGAAATCCTATTCATTTTCAAAGACATAAGGCCTATGTTTTTGAAGAAGCATCCCCAAAGTCCTCCAGGAAGAGTTAACCTCTCTTCCTCCATGCCCTCAAGAGTACTCAGTACCTAACTATAATACGGCCCAGATCACATTCCAGAATAAATATTTTTGTATGTGCCTTGTTTCTCAAATTCCAGGTTTCTCAATGGCAAAGGCTATAGTTTATACCCAGAATCCTTCAGTATTACCTGATGCCGTTACTTGTGCATATATATAATCCAAAAATTACTGAATTAAATCAAAGTTAGTAGAAATGATGAAAGACTAAAAACTAAATGTTAATCCCGAGAGTTAAAATAATATACAAAGTATTGGCAAGAGTGCTAGAACCACTGTCTGTTTGTGCTGGCCAATACCTCTTCAGTGTTAACATGGTACTCACCACTGAAAAAGGTAAAATTTATTGAACAAATTGAACTAATGTCTAATCAAAGGAAGAGAAAATGAAGATGGAATGAAATTAAGATGTCATGAAAACCATTTTAAAACATAAAGTGAAAGTCTAGCAGTTGAAGAGTAAGAAGCGTTGCTATATATTTTTCCCAAAGCAGAACTCCAAACCATGCATGCATTTAAACAGACTTCATTAAATATAAAAACATCTATTAACCATAGTGTTCTGGTAATGAAAGAGGCTGTTTCATAAACCACCTTGTTCTCTCTACCTAAGCTCCTAGCAAAGGATAAGTGATCTGTTGGGCATATTCTAGGAATATTTTCTCAAATTGGATTTCCTAAATGGTTGAATTTATATGTTTTTTAAATTACCCCTATCTCATAGAAGTAAAGTATTAAGACTCAGAAGTTTTTGTATTTTAAACACCAAACTAAAATCTTGTAGCACTATATATCACTTAGTTCACACTGTAAAATAAATATGAATCTCATCAATTACTTCATCCTTAAGGAAAAAAAGCCTATCAGACCTAATTGAACCAAAAGTCTTTTGAAGCCAATAAAGTTCACAGACTTTTTAATACATGATGGTGTCACGTTGACAATGAAAAGATCCTGTGACTAACACTAACAGTTGTGTGTCTCTGAACCAAACCTGCCCATTTTTACCTATTTAAAATTTGTAAACAGTTTTTCTTACATTGATACAATAGGAACTGGTGCTAATATATTAAAGAAATGGTAAAACTGGAGTAATTCTAGACAAATTTCCAAAAGCAAAAAAGACTTCTTTGGTAGGGAAAATGAATGCACACATATATATGTGTGTGTGTTTATTTATTTTTATATGTATACATGTGTGTGTGACCATTACAGATTTCTATAATGCTTTATCACTTTAAAGATAATTTCATATCTTTGAGAAATACATCAACTGTTGGAGGCAGGAAAATAATATATTTATACCTAGAAAAATGGAGGCTCTAAGGCACATTGTCCAGGCCTCATTTCTAGTAAATGCTACAGAAAGACTTCAATCCTAATCCCCAGCCTGTCTGTCCTCCCATTGGGTAAAACCTCAGAATGTAATGTCATCCAAATCAAAGGCTGAAGCAATGAATGTACCAATGAGCTTATTAAAGCATGTGTGCCATGGACCATAATTTTAATGCATTATTTGAAAAGGGACTTGTGTTAAACCATTGCTTGAAGATGTATTCTAACAATAGATAATTTATTAAGCACCCTATTAATAGGAATTTGCATAAGATGATAATTCTTTCCTCAAGTGTAATGGGGGCTTTACATTTTTTTTTTGGATTCTTTCACTATTTTCATTATAGGGACCCCATGATCAGTTATTTCCCAACACATTCCCACATACAAACCTCATCTCCTTCCTGAGGTCGCATCAGTGAAACCCGATCATACTGCCTCCTCAACAAAGCCCAGAGCGCATCAAGACGACCCTAAAGGGAACATGATTTGTAAATTTGTAGGAAACAGATTTGGTCTCTATTTGCTGAACAAATGAGTTAGGGTGAAGAAGGTAAAGCCTCATTATCTACTCCCATTTATTTCATAAATTAAAGTAAGAGAGAGAGGGAGAGAGAGAGAGAGAGAGAGAGAGAGAGAGAGAGAGAGAGAGAGAGAAGGAGAAAAGGAGGTTCTTATTGCTGAGAAAGTATTCAGTTGCTATAATGCAAAATGAATTTGATCTACCTCGGTCCTCCTTCAGATAGCTGGAGGGTAGAGAGGACTAAAAATTTTACAGTTTCCTTAGGAAGTTTCAGTTAAATTACACGCAATCTGCCTAATTACCTTAATTGGTGTGTACCACTTTGTCTGAGGAGGCTGGTATGTGGGTTTGGGTCGAGGTGGCTTGGGCCTGATGGGTTCCTCTACTTCTTCAGGAATAGTCACCACAGCATTTTTGGCTTTCTCTAGCCTTGCACCTTCCTCAGTAGATCCTTTATCACCCCAACGAACCTTTAAAACACAGGGAAATACTTGTATCAAACATACAGTGTCCTAGAAAAACAAGCTCTTATTTAGCCAATGGTCCTTCAGTTCACCAGAGTAAAGAGAAGATGAGTAGGTATACTAATTCTAAATTTCTCCTCTTCTGACATTTAATAAGTTTCTCATTAATTCTTAGGTATTTAATATTAAGATTCTAGGGGAAAAAAACCCTTTGGGTCAATTAAAACTTGAAGCAACCATTTCTCCATTGTTTAAAATAAGGGATTAATTTTTGATTTACATATAAAATGCTTAGACTGTGTAATTCTATTCTCTAATTAGGTAGGTTCCCCTTCTAGCTAAATACATATGAATATATACTATTGGCACTGTAAAAAACAGATGTTAATAATGATAATTTGCATTTATTAAATGATTACTATGTGTCAATCTGAATTTAATCCATACAAAAATGCAGTGAGATAGATACTGTATTTTTTCTTCCAGATGAGGAAACAGATACAAAGAGGTTAAGCAACATGCCCAAAGCCACACAGCTAGTAAGTAGTAGGGCAAAGATTTGACTACAGGCAGTCTAAGATGTGTTAATACGTTTCAAATAGGTTTGAACTTTACAAATGTATTTTACAAAATGGAGTTAATTGTTCCTTCTAAACTTTTCATTAAATTTGATTAAGGTATAGCATATGATTTAAACATTTAGTGCTCAGAAGTAAATTAATTACATATGATTTTTCCTTACTTTTGTAAAGTTTGACTTTGTAAAGTAACTTTTAGTCTCTAGTTTCTGGGCTCATCTGAGTATGGTTACTTGACATACCAGTTTTTCACTGAGGAAGACAAAATGGAAAAAACTCTGCTTTGAAAAGAAAAATTCAGAAACACCAGGGAATTCCACAAACTTTAGAGAATTTCATTTTTTGAAAATTCTGGACATTGAAAAACCATAGGGCCCAGTGACTTTTCTTTATTTTTCAATGAACAAGAATTAAGGGCTAGATTTGAGCCAAACTATTTCATGTGTGGGCATGGAAACAGGATGTGGCCCCTATAGGAAGGCTTTGTCCAACTAGGAGCAGTAGAAAAGTCCAAAAACCAATGACATTATCAAAGATGACAGAGATAACATAAGTGAAGTTCTGAAAAGAAATAGGAAGCTCTGTTCAGGGCACACTATGATTCATCAGAATTAAGTGATTTCAAAAGAAAAAAATGATTAAATACTTTTTAAAGCATTTTAATAATCTGAGTTAGTGGGGAGAAATACAGAATTATTGTTCATAGAAAGAACTATTCACAGCTTTTTGATAAGGCTTACTTAGATGTTTTTCCTTTTTTTTTTACTACAATTTTAGAATAGGCTTTCAATTACAGGTGGACCCTATTGAGTCATTAAAACGTATCTGTATCTTTCAGTGTGATCAGTGGTACTAGAATATTCTTTAAGAGGTTGTTAAAATTGTTTTAAACACCATTAAAGCTTTAGAACTAGACAGTTGGCTCTCTTTCCAGAGAAATGACCTTTTCTTTCAAATCACAGTGTCTCCACCTAAATAAACTAAAACTTTAAAAATCTTTAGATATTAGCTAAATTGAACTACAAAACTCTAAAACCAGGATACATATCCTTGCAGTTGTAAAGTCTTGATTTTAAGGAGAAAAAAACAACAAAAAAGAGATAAACATATGACTACATAACTCAGAAGTAATTCAGAATAGAAATATAAGAAGGTACATTTTAAATCTATCTGGAAATTAAAGATTTTAACATATATAGCCACCTAGCCTAGCCTTCAAATTGATATCACAGAGTTATTGGTAATCATATTTTTCCTCCAAGTTTCACTGATGCCATTATCAGAAAAAGAACACAAAGCTAGCTAAAGTAGAGTTCTGACCAAATGTGGTATTTCTAGGGACTTAACTATCAAAAGACTATACTTATGAAATATAATTGCTGAGTTCTTAAGGAAGTCATTAAATAAATCTATTAGTGTCATTTCATGAAGTAGCTGTTTCATCATTGTCACCATCACAACAAACTATTACCTTAATCTCAAAGTCTAACACTAGGAAAGACTTTATAGAGTTTTCCTAAAATCTAAAAGCAATTAAATATAAACATACTATGTATAAATCTTAACATTTCTATTTGAACACAATAAGATAGTCAAAAAGGATAAAAGAATAACAAAAATAGATTGTTAAGGGAGCCTTAGCAGTGTTCATATATCTGACTTTTTTTTTTACCATGAAAACAAAAAGTGCAAGCTTGATATCTAAATTCTTCCAACTCTACTTGGCTTTCATGATTATAGTAAAACTCCATAATTTCCAGAGTATATTTGGATGACTAGGAGGTTATATCATAAAGGAGCAATATCAGAATTGAGAAAAGAAACAAAAACAGTTTCACACTGAATTGGCAGAAACACACATTTGAAGTCATTAGGTATTGTGGATCAGTTGTGCTAACAGTTATTATTAACATCAGCTCAGTTCCAGTTTTCTGCAAATTTCCATTACCATGGTGTTTAAGTATTTAATTTAAAAGAGGAGTAAAAAAAAATTTCTAGGTAAAATCCCTAGACTGCCTTAAAATAGCATTAGTTATGAAGATATGTTCTGTAATTCAGATGTGCTCATAATTTCTATAATTTCTTTTACTTTCCCCAGTTGAAGGTATTTTTTTAAGAGATATACTCTCTAGGTTTGAATAAGCATAATTTTCAACCAGATTATTCATTCTATTTTCTTTTAAATAAGTTCATGTTTGAGAAAGTTTAAAGATGCTTAATTCTCACTTCAATTTTTGTGTATTTTTATTTATTGTGTTTCCTCTTTGTAATACCCACATTTACTTTCTCACTTTTTTTCATTCTCATTCTCATTTCCATCTCATTGATGGCATACTCCATAAAATTAAGCCAGAATTATCTACGGCTAAAATATATCTTGATTTATTAAAAGTGGGTGAGTCTTTTTCATAATTATTAAAAGTCAATGCTTAAAACTTGAAATGTGAGTTACTCAAGAATATGCATGAGCCCTTGGCTTTCTTGAGCATTAACTAATAATATACCCTTTAACTCAGGAGCCATTCAGCTCATGCCTATGCTTTTCTTTTCTGTAGAAAGAGATCTCAATTTTTGGAACACTAGACTATTAAACTAACTAAGATCTGGCATAATTCTTAGTGTTTTCAGCAAGAATATTAAATATTTATTCATTTAAAATATACTCATACATCACATATTAATATATTCATATCTTATCATGTGGTATTTTACACATGTGGATTTCAAAATAGAATTAAATTTATTATTCTGAATGTAAGTAGTAGATGCTTAATGTCGAATAAGTTAGGAAAAAATAGAAAAATATATAGTATAAATTGAAAATCACTCCATCCAGAGAAAATTATTCTAACATTTTGTAGCATATTATGTCAAATCTTTTCCCCCCTTGCATACATCTTTTTGGAATGAGATGAAATAAACTAAAAAAAAAAGTTGTGACAGATCATACTTAGATATCTATATGTAACATTTTTATTTACAAGCATATTTTTTATAGATAGGAACATCTAATACACTCTTTCCCACCCCTCCAATACTAGAACGACACAACAAAGGCAAACTAAAGGAAAATGACTTTCCTTCTGTATCAAACGACAAGAGGTAGCCCATCCACGTTCTCTGTACTACTTGATATTCCCAATTACCCACATATGAACATTTACGTAATTTCTTCTCCAAAAGATAAACTTAATAGCGTCTAGCACTTGCCTTTTCCATGGCTTAGTGGCAATGAGGTATTTGTCTCAGAGGCTATTTCAGCAATGCTTTGGCAAGATCTTAGGGAACACGTGCATTATTTTAAGATCCATTGTACTCAAGAAAGTGAGCATCACTATCACATGACCTGAATAACCATTTTGGTAATGACAACCACATTACGTAGGCCTGGGCTTCTCTTGAAAAATATTAAAATTTATTTTGAAAAGGGGAAACTCCTCAGGTATCTGAATTTAATTGAAATGTATTAAAAGAGAAAATTGCAACAGGTTATTAATTAGCTAATTGATTTTTCCTGGCAGTAATGGGACAAAGCAGATACAACAGTAGGAGACAAGTGCAATGACTGCACAACATAAAAATAATTCCTTATTGAGTAAAATTAAAGGATAACTAATATGGAGGAAAGGTCAAGATCTGTGTTTAATAATCAAGTCAATATATCAATGAAAAAATTTCTTCAATTACTCATTGGGGTGAGATGATAGCCCATCTAAACTGTTGTTAAGGGTTCAGTGCTGGTAATGAATGCTTATTATTAATTAATTAGTCACTTTGAAAAATATTTCTGTGGTAGTAAGAAGACCTCACTTGATGTTTAAAATATAGTATTAAAGTTCAATTATTACACAATTTAAGCCAGTCAAAAAATTCAATACATTCCATAAATATTTAATACTTTAAGGTCATTCATAAGTGATAACTAAAAATTATGGGGAAAAGCCTTAAATGTGTGCTTCCTCTACATTTGAGATGAGTCATATCCATGATATTAAATATTTTAACATTTCCTCCTCAAATAATATATAACTATTGGATCTTTTCAAAGATGAGCATTGCTGCAATTTTAAGTGGTTGGCTTCTTCAAAGTTGATGTTCTCTGCAGTAATTTTTTCCAAAATAGTGAGAAAAATCCTAACTTTGTTTTGCCCTTTAAAATTCAAACATTTTATCAATGCAATTCTTTGACTATTGAAGTTCATTTTGAACAGCTTTGAAATGGCTAAGATGTTCTCATAGGGGGAAAAATCCCCCCAAAAACCAGTGTTAAGTAAAAATAGATGTACTGAGATACTGAATTATAAAAAGTACAGTTTCCATGGCTTAATAGTTCTAAAAATATATATTCCAAATTAGCGTTTTTATTTTTTTTGTAAGATACTAACCTCCATTCTCTTAATTCCTCCAACCCCTCTACCACCATAATAGGAAGCATCCACAGTTGGCCATTTCTTGTTAGGCAAGGATTCTTCTTCTTCCTAGATACAATTTTTAAAAATTGGTTAAGTTAAATTTCTAAAATATTACTTAGGCAGAACCAGCTCACATTTAACCATTTTTTCTGAATAATGCCATTGATATGTAAGAAATATAGTAAAAATTATATATTTTTATGCAGATGTATTTATAATTACATATATAAATTTCATGTAGAGTTCTACAGAATGAGGACTCCTTCCCTTCCACAACTTTAGGAATCTGCCTTATTTCACTAGAATGCCAAAAGTTGCTATAAGCATCATTTGTTTTTCCTATTCATTGCTTCCTATTTAAAAAGATAAAAAATTAAAATTAGGGCAGCATTTCAAAACTTATTTAAAGCATCAACATATATATAAATTTGAACTCTGCAAAGTTTGTGGTAACGAGATTGGCAGTTAAGAAGCTTTGAAGATGCACATCAGCACATCCCATATTTCATGTTGTCAACACAATTTTGGCTAATAAACAGAATATAAAAGTACAGTAGTCCCCCCTTATCTGCAGAGTACACATTCCAAAACCCCCAGTGGATGCCTGAAACAGTGGATGGTACGAAACCCTATTGATATACTATGTTTTTTCCTTATAAATACATATCTATGATAACGTTCATCTTATAAATTAAGAGATTTCATGGATAGAAGAGTCATTCTTACTATAGATCTTAGCAACCTCAGTATATGATTTTTTTTCTCTTTCCTTAATAAGTTGAGAACTTTCACCTTTTCACATAAAGCACTTTACGGCTTCTCTTTGGCATATCCAAACTGTCAATATCACTACTCTTGAGCTTTGGGGCCATTATTAAGTAAACTAAGAGTTACTAGAACACAAGTGCTGCAATGCTCTGACAGTCAATCTGATAACCAAGACAGCTACAGAGTGACAACAGGCTGGTACACAGCATGGATACAGAGGACAAAGGGATGATTCAGGTCCTGGGCAGGACAGAGCAGGATGGTGTAAGATTTCATTACCCTACATAAAATGGCATAATTTAAAACTTATAAATTGTTTATTTCTGGAATATGCCATTTAATATTTTCAGACCTCAATTGACTGAAAGTGTAGAAAGAGAAATCACAGATAAGGACTACTATAATAATCATCTTGAAGAAACTAATAACATCCTTAAAACTACCAGTTTAGATTTTCCAACATCTTGTAAATAAAATAACAGCAGAACTATTGATATATTGCTATAAGAAGTAATTTCAATTTCTATGTATTGTTGATCTTGATGGCCAGTCTAAGTTTATGAATGTGTGAAGGACTCATTCCTCTAGCACATGAAAGAAACTATAGAGGACAAACAACAACTGGTTTTCATAATTCAACAGTCAACACATAAGTGTCATAGTTATCTAACAACAATGTAATTGGTCAAACTTGGGAATATATATCTAAATACAGGGGGAAAAAAACACAAACATCACTTATTAGGTATTTATTTACCTCTACTGGTGCAGAGGGTGGTGGTGGAGGTGGGGGATCCTTGATAACCTGTCCAAAAATAAAAATAAAAATAAAATGTTAAAAAGTGGTATAGGGAAGAAACAGTAAGATTGTAAAAATAATTAGATAAGTAAAATACTGTGTTAGCACCAAAGACATCCCTAATGATCCTTGCCTCCCAGTATGTATAACCCGCCCTTTGAATCTGGGCTTTCTAGCTTGAGAGAGAAGTGGTACTATGTGACTTCTGAGGCTATGTCAAAAGAAGTTTACCACTTCCCCTGACACCCTTGGAACACTCATTCTGGGGGAAGCCTGTTGTCATGTCAGAAGTCTACGCTGAGACCATTAAGCTGTGAGAAAGCCCAAGATAATCTTATGGAAAGACTGAGTGATGAGAGATAGGCTCCTGGCCAGCCCCAGCCATGTCAGCCATCTAAGCAGGGTTGCCAGACATGTGAGAGAAGAATCTCATTTGGACATGGAGGCCTCTTAAGCTTTCAGATGACTCCAGCCCAGCTGCCACCTGACTGTAATCATGAGGAAACATCAGAGTAAGAATCTCCTGGCTGAGCCAGTCTCCACAGAACTGTAAAGACACCAAACTATTTAGAGGCACAAGGTTGTGGAGTCATTTGCTAGGGAGAACTAGGTAACAAGTATCTAAAATTTACAAAACTCCCCATACATATTCATTCATTTTTTCTTTATGATTTAGAAATATTACCAGTTTCATTTTTCAGGTGAATAAAAAGAACAAACATTATCAAATACCTTACACAAAGATTCACTAAACAGTTCTTCTAATGTCAAAATAGTATGTCCCCTCAAACAGTAGGAATTGACTAGTAAAATCACCCTGCTATGACTCATTGACTTTTTCAAAATTGACAATACAAAACTTAGCTTGCTTTGGATGAGATAATAAGAAAATTAATTTTTTCTCATTCCCCACCATTTAACCTAAAAACAAACCAACATTTAGCCAAGATTCCTTCCCTGTGAATCATTACTTAATATATTCTTTCATAAAGTTTTATATGGTTAATTCTTTATGTGAGAAAATAGAGATTGAGATATAATTTCAATGACCTTTACTAGTACTAGAGTTGGACTTTGGCACCATCATCTTAGAAAATTATTGACCAAGTGCCAATGGCTTCTGATCATACAGGTATACAACCAAGTCTCTAAACTCAGAAAAAAATATTGTTTAAAAACATAACTGCTTCACTTTTCTAATGTTGAATGTTTTCAATTATGTTATTAAATTTCCAAAAGTTTAAAATAGTAACTTTGAAAATGAATATCATCAATGAATTAGTATCACTATTTAAGTATATTACTATTGTCCTGAGTATGATTTTTAAAGACTGCTTGTATTATAAAGATATATATATATATAAATATATATATATATATATATATATATATATATATATATATATATATATATATATATATATATATATATATATATACTGAAAAACTTCCATTTTAAATGATAAAATTCTGATATTTTCACCAAGATAATTTGGGGTGGGGAAGTAGATGGAATTATAGATGAAATAAGATTAGCCATAAATTGAGAAGCATTGAAACTGAGTCAAGGAGATATAGAAGTCATTATTTTAGTCTTTACTATGTGTACCTTTGCAATTTTCCTTAATTAAGGGTTTTTAAATTTTTAACGTTATTGATCCTTTTTAGAGAACTAACTCAATTTTTTATGTATAATATTTTCAACATTCAAATTTTAGTTTAGATCAAATCTCAGGAAAAAAATACACAGACAGTAATTACAACCACACAGATCTAACTGGACAATAATTTAGTATGACTGAAAACTCAAACTAACTCATTTTTGTAGCATTCAAGCTTTTGAATCTTGCTATAAGAAATATTATTTCTATTTAACACTTTTATTTAATTCAATTTTATTTTATCAATAAACAAAATTCAAGTTCTTTTTAGTAATTTTGAAAAATAAAAATCTGTATATTTTTACTGTTAGTACAGAAATAAATGCCAGTGGAGAATTAAGATTTAAAATAAGACTGTAGTAAAATAAAATAAATTTAAAGTTATCAAGCTACAGGTGCATTTCCTTCATAAAAAGGAATCACCTTATATCATTGTCAACCCAATTGTCAAAACTCAATCAATGAAAACCAGCTCTATCAACATTTCACTCTCAACAAAGCCATCTCTTCTATTTCCCCTGTCTTTCAAGTAAATTACTCTTTCTAATTGCAACCTCAAATTATTCATATAATCTATCATTTCTTCCTCTCTTCTAAACAACTTCTCCAAATCATTTATTATATCTAACAGAGCCTTTGAAATAGTTCCCCTTCTCCATGAATTCTCCCAAATGTCCCAAAACAGATCAGATTTCCTTCATATGCGTAGATGCCTATTTGTTCTTCCTTAGCATTTATCAGAGTTGATCATCTTTTCTAGTTCCAAAAAACTAACTTTCATGAAGATGGGTTTTATGCTATTGCTCCTCACTGTATTCCCAGTACTTAGTAAAGTTTCTATTTTGTAAGGGAAAAGAAAGAAAGGGAAAATATGGAAGTTAGGAGAAGAAGAAAAGAGGAAGGTGAGAAAGCTAGAAGAGAGGGGAAGAGATGAAGAGAGAGAGAGAGAGGGAGAGAGAGAGAGAGAGGGAGAGAGGGAGAGAGAGAGAGAGAGAGAGAGAGAGAGAGAGAGAGAGAGAGAGAGAGAGAGAGAGAGAGAGAGAATGAAAGGGAGGAGAGAAAAAGAGAGGAAGAACCAGAGAAGGACAGATTCTTTGCATTACATTCCCACTATCATTACCTAAAACCATGACCTCAAGATTCTCTAGACTTGAAAAAAATATAGTGCAACATTTTCAACTTCTTTAATGCATTCAACCAAAACTTCAGTATTTTGAAAAATTCCCACCAAGTTGAAGTCTATGTTTGAACTCTTGTAATAAATAGAAATCCACTGCTTCACAAAGCAATTCGTTCCATTGGCAAGGAACTCACATTATTTGAAAGTTTTTCCTTCAAAAGAAGCCAAAGCCTCCCTCTCTGTAGTTTCCACTGTTTAGTCCTGATCCTAGGATGTGGACACACACACACACACACACACACACACACACACACACACACACACCTGATTTTCCTTACAGAAGACAGCAGTTCCAATTTTTGAATATGGAACCATAGCTTTTTTTTTTTGGCATCACTGTCTATATTCTCTGTTTACTTAAATTAGGTTTCTAGCTTGTTCATTTGTCTCTAATCCACCCTTCATTATAACCTATGTATACAAGTCAATATTTTTCAACAGAAGCTTCATCGATCGTTTCTCTGGTCAATGGGTCAACGGTTCCAATGACCACAATTGAAATCAATAATCTACTGACTTCTATTGAAACCACCTTACAAATCCTGCTTCCTCTCTTAGTTTTGCAAATTACATAAAGTGTTAAGAGCTCTCTCACTAGAAAAACATCCACTAAATCTGAGTATAATGTATATGAGCCCATTTTCATACCCTTTGAGGATTTCAAATTTACTCTGCTTATTACCTGTACATCTTGCACTGGTATATAAATTTCTGAGGGCATAACAGTATTCCCAACTTTGTTCAATATACCTCCTGAGAATGACTGAATGTACTCTTCCATGACTCTGCCTTTTCTATGTCATACTAATTATCCTGCATAACATTTAGCTCTGATATGGGCAAATTGAATCTAAATCCTTATACGATCACTGCTGAGAAACTCACACAGTATCACGAAAGGTATTTCCATATTCTTTCATTTTACTGGAGACTCTTTATCAGGTATCATAAGCCACAGACTGGAAAATTGAATCTCCATTTTAGTGCATTTACATGAACAGCTCTTCTATTCCCAATGTTCAAATGCCTCAGCATGGTGTAGTTCTGCCACAACTACCTATTTATAAATATCCCTCTACATGTACGTCTACTTTAGGCAAACTAAAGATCCCTCTTCTTCCCACAAATAAAATATGAAGTTTCACCCAGCTTTCATAGACTAGTCTACCAACTTGACTGTCTTATCTAGAAGCTTGAAAACTTCTAAAACTATATGTTGCTGCAAAGTTGAACCATTCATACTTTATTAACTTGGGTTTATATTCTTATTTTGAAAAATTTCAATTATCTTTTACGAATGTATATTTCTTAAGGGTAATAATAATTTCTTTTTTTAAATAAATATCACCAGTGCCTAATAAAATGCTCTGCAGACAGCAGATAGTAAAAATATGATTGAAAGTGAGCTGAAGGAATAGCTGAGAATGTTTACGAAGACTCATAACCAACCTCTAAATTTATAAGAAAAAAATGAGGAAAAATGTATAAATATAAAAGAGATGGCTTCCATGAAACTAAAATATTGCTAATTCCAAAGAAAATTAAGCATCAAATTTCTCTTTCAATCAATAAAGTCAGAGAACTGAGAAACTCAATGGCAGATGAGAATATGTAGGACTACTCTCAGTTTCTTCGTCTGGGAAATAAATGTGATGAATTGTAGGTCTTTCCAATATGAAAATTCTAATAGAATGTTTTAAAAAATACATATCATAATTATTCTATCAGGACTTCCACTTTGATACCTTTCCATAATTAAGTAGGCCATATGTCTAAATGCATTTGTACTCATCTTATTCCAGAAAAAAAATTAGTTTGTTTTCCCAATAACATAGTTAATCTTACATATGACTAAATGTATGACCTAATATAAATTTAAATTGATATTGAAATTTTGGCAGGTATATTTTCTACCTTGTTAACAATAGAAACCAAGGCCTTAAAATTCTAAGTCAAATTGTGACCCAGTAAATTAAGAGACACAATCACAACCACAATAAACAATGGAACCTTCAGATACAGAAACAGAGCCACAACTCATCTGTGTGCTATTCTTACTATTAACAATGCCCACCTTCTATTGGTTCTGACATATACCACACACTATGTTTCTCTTATTTTCAGAATCTGTGCCATTACTATGATTACCTACATTTTAAATGTAAGGAGAGAGAGGCTCTAAATTCAATAACTTGCTCAAGGATATAAAGAGAAACCATTTGAATTTGAACCCAGGACCCAAGTCCATCTACCTCAAATTCTGAGTTCCACTTTCCTGCCATATGACATCATTTCAAAAGAAGGTTTGGACTGGAAAGGAAAAGGGTGCAAAAGAAGACTTAAGATTCGTTGAGTAGTTTTTATTTGTTAAGATGCATGGATGAATAAATAAATAGGTAGACAGATAGATATAGTTTAATTTTTATGGTGACTATGTAAAATAAAGATTATAATCCCTGTTTTCTTGAGATATAACTTGTTAATTCACATGCCCAACATCACTAACCTAGAAATGATGAAACAGGAAATAAAACGTGTGTTTTTTTGTGTGTGTGATGTTTTAAAATGCTCTCTCTTCACTCTACTGCACAGCCTCATAAGTAACAAAGGAGAGTGAAAATAATCTGAAGCCATTCAGCTCAAAATGACAAAAATCTGTGTCTAATTGATATTCCTACATTTCAGTAAAACTAGAGCAAGAGAAAATGAAAACTTACTGTTAGTCCAAATACATTAAAAATAACAGTCATGCAAATCCCATTCTTGTATTAAATAGTGCAGGAACACATTCATTTTAGAAAAAGATGTATTCATATGCACCATATTTTATGAGAATTTGCAGATTTTAAAAGGCATAATATTGCCTAGTTGCCAGGAATTTTTCCACTTAGCATCCTTCAGCTCTGTGTTGAAGATTCTGGAAAACACTTCCACCACTTTATGAACCATATGCAGAGTTTGATTTTTCTCCAATTTTTTTTTTCATGTTATTATCATCATCAGGGAGGATTACATCTCAACTACTTAGCTGCTAGAATGAAGATTTCAATTTGGAGAAGAGCCGATTTCTTAGGGAAAAAAAAAAGTTAGCTGCTTCAGGCAACAGTCCTTTTGATCTGCTCATTAACACTTTTCAAATGTTCGAGTGATGTGGGCATTCTTTGCGCTAGAAAATGTCAGCGCTGGAGCCTGCAGCCAGCTTGATGCAATCATATGTTCTGATATTCAGAAAAGAGTGAAAAGAACTGTCAACAGTGAACTGCCTTGGATTAAAAAAAAAAAGAAAAAAAAGATACTATACAACAACAGTAGATCAAGTAGTAATTCAGAACTGGTTCTTGCCGGTGACGAAAGAAAAAAAAAAAAAAACAATTTATTAGCAGTGTCCTGTAAGTGCCTAAGAGCTCACAGACAATAGAGAAATCCTTTTTAGCATTATAAAAACTTATTTAAAATATAGATGAGTCTTCCTTTCATTCTCTCTTTTCTTTTTGATCAGAGAGTCAGTGTAGTTCCTTTCCTCTGAAATGCATAAACACAAATCTCTTAACATGGGAATTTGAAAAGTCCTTTTCTGAATCTCACAAAACTAGTTGCTTTGAACGTCTAGACCAAAATATGGTCTTGGTTATCACATCTTCCTTAGGAAAGTAAATTTCCTCCTTAACAGACTCATCGATGTTCAAAGATTCTTACTTTGAACAAAAAAAATTACTGGTGGAAAATATAGACAATAAATATCATTTAAAATGCCAAATGGGGTCTGGAAAGAAGAGTGCTAAAGTTTACTCTACCAAGAATTGAGTAAAGATGATACTGTCAAAGCAAGTAAGACCAGGAAGAGTTTGATACCCTGTTTTGTAAATGATGCTCTGTTGGAAAACATCACCATGGAAGCAGTAAGTACTAACATCACATTCTATTTCAAGGAGGCAACCAAACATAAATCATTTTAATTAATGGTGCAAGGAAGGCATATTAAAATTTAAATTACTTCTGTTTTATTGTGCATTCCAAAAAAAAAAAAAAAAAAAACCTCAGGCTGCTCTCAAAGTAACTCAATAATGGCACCAAGAGCCCTCCTCGACAATAAAAAACAAGTGAATGTAGAAACATTATTACTATTTAAAAAAACAGCACAGCTGTTGCTGGCTAAGAAAATGATTCTATAGAGCTCCAGTCAGATATATTCACAGTCATGAAAGCTCAACTTAGTTACAAGCAAATTGGGCTTTAAAAAGATAACTTTTTAAATGGCTTTTAAATCAAGATTTATGAGATCTTTATGTAACGTTTAAATGCACTAAGGAAAATGCGTTCCCAGGACTCCCTTGAGGATGGAGAACTTTGGCCAAGGACATTAGAGCAAAGTGAACATCTATCATTTCTAGCATATTCAGATATTTATTTGCAGCTGTATAACACATTCTAATTGACAACACTTCAGAAAGCCTTTGTTAGCCACCTCATTAGCCTTACATCTGTAATTCTGCAGAGTGTCTTTATTCCAAATGATGCAACTACAGGACTGTCATTTCTGCCATCCTGATAGTAAAACAAATCTGCTGTAAACTCAGCATACCTTCTTAGCTAAACAATGATGAAAACATATTTTCTGATCTCTCACTCATGATTTAATACATAACAAGTTTATTTTTAATCTTTCCTGTTCAATTTTTTAATTTAAGGGAAAAGAAACAACGCTCTTGATGTCTTTGTTAAAGAAAAGCAGTTGTAAAAAGGATAGATTTGAGGGTACTCAGTGAGCAGGATGTGGACTCAACAGATGGTGAGAAATAACTTCACACAAAAATGAGAACTTTTCCCTTATGGAATAGTTTGCAGACTCAACACACTCCACAAGTCTCTGATGCTAGTGCCTAAAATTTTCCGCTTTGCATGAGGGCTCTTTTGTTACGATTATTACTAGATAAAATTCTTTCAATATCATTGGTTTAGATATGTATTTGTCATGGAAAGCCCAGGCACAGAGAGTGCACTGTTCTGCAAGATTTTAATAATATCATCTCTCTTTTATCCTTGAAAATACTCAGTAAAATGAAATGAAATATTTAAAATTTCAAAATGAGCTCATATTAAAAGCATCTTGGATGTCCAGCTATTCTATTGCAGGGGTTTTTCCTTAACCATTTTTATTCTATGACCCTCTTTGGCAATCTAGTGAACCTATGGAACCCCTTCTTAGAATAATTAAGCTAAATTAAAATACACAAGAATTTATAGAATTTAAAGGAACCTAATTATATTGAAATATAATTACCAAATATATAAAAACAAATGTGATATAGAAATATGTGCTTCTTTATTAATTCATTAAATAATGAAATATAATAGTAGTTTTAGGAGCTATTATAAATTTAAAGTAGTGATATGTGTAAAAGATATTTTTAAAATATCTGAACAACCATAAATGTAATCTAGGGTATCTGTGATTACTATTGGTGGCAAAGTCTTCAAAACTGCTAATACTTTAGTGGACAGTGGTCTATATTCATAAATTAATGAAATGATAAATTTTAGTTAGAAGTAAATATAAAGAATTTTTTCCATTGAAGTTCATAACCTTCTGGTTAGAAATCCTCCTGAGGTATATGTAGAAGCAACTAGAAAAAAGTTAAATTGTTTCTACTTCAAAACTAAGATAAAATTATTGTATCTTAGTTTCTATTACATAGAATTATGAAGGCCACATTTCCTATTGTATATATACTGTAAGGGGCACATTTTAAAATAAAGTCAATTAAAATTATTATTTTTGATGATTTTACCATGAATTATACCATGAATCCCCTCATGCACAATACTTCCCCCTAGTTGACAAAATTTTGATTAAAACTGGCAACAGTTTATCCTATTTTGACGTTGTCTTCCAGGTAAAAGGATATGAAGTGTCTCTTTTAAGAATTGAGATAGTTCAAGCAGGATAAGAGCTTATTGTGCAACATAACTAGTTTACAATGATGAGTAAAACATGCACAATACTTCATGAAATTATTAGACTCTAGAGTGAGAGAAATGTCCAATAAATAATCACAGAAATTCATTTACATATCACAAAAAAGTACCATTTTTTTAAACTGGCAGAGTAACTTTTTAAGGGTTTTTGCTACAATTTTATTATAAATATTCTAGAGGAAATATTTATGACTTTGATATGTTTCTTGTTCCCGATACCAAATTGGTACAGCTAAGGAGGTATGTCCACCAACACAACATTTAGTTAAATGTTCAAGTTCTTTGCTTTTCCCTGAAAAGCAAAAATGTCCATTTCTAGCTTTCAGCAATTTAATGGTTCAATATCTAAATATGACTGGAATTGTACTGGCTTCTTTTAGAAAATAACAAGCACCCTGAGAAAGCTGTCCATGGATCTCTGTTGTCAATTAGTCCTAATAATATCTATGCCTTGGATATTTCTGAAATTTAGAAACCTATTTCTTCCAAACATTCCTTGTCACTCTGAAACAGTAAGCAAATTCTATTCAGTATATAAATCACTATGTATATTTACTTTACAGTTACCCCAAACAAAACAGAACAGTAATTTTAACTTTAAAGAATACGTAGTGATTTTAATAGCCTTAGAACAATTGCAAACATTTTGAAGAATATTTCATTGTCTTCCATCTTACAACCTCTTGTACCATATGTATAGTTTTTTTAATGAGTTTATCCAAAAACATGTTACTAAGAATTCCTAAATCAACCACCCTAAACAGTGATTCTCAACCCTGGAGATTATCAGAATCATTTGGGGAGTACATTAATTTCTTAATGCTACTGTAACAAATTACCACAAACTGAGTGGCTTTAAACAACAGAAATTTATTTTCCTATAGTTTCGGAGGCCAGAAATCCAAAGTGAGTCTTACAAGGCTAAAATCAGATGTTTACAGGCTGCAGGGATAAATGGGTTCCTTACTCTTCCAGCATCTAGTTACCATCAGCATTCCCTGGCTGGTAGCTTCGTCATCCAATCTCTGCCTCCAAGGTCACATTGCTCTCTCTCCTTCTGTAGTCTAATCTCCTTCAATCACCCTACACAAATGTCCTCTTATAAGGACATTTGTGATTGCATTTAGAAACAACATAGGTCATCCTGGATAAACTCCCTATCTCAAAATCCTTAATTGAATCATGTCTGCAAAGTCTCTTTTGCTATGTAAATTAACATTAAGTTTCCAGGAATTAAGACCTGGATAGCTTTAGGAAACATTACTCAGCCTACCACGAGGGCCTTTTCCAAACTGCATTCATTGATCCCTGAGGATAGCACCCGTCTCATTCCTTGCCCTCAGAGAAAACAGCCACATTGGGAATATGACAGCCACTGCTCTGAGAGCCTTCTGGAAATGGGTGGAGGTGGAGCAGACTGAGAATCACTGCCTAAGATATAAGTAACACTATCATCTTTAAGTCATTGTTAGATATCTGTGAAATTTTAATCTAAACAATAAATAATTAAATCACAGATATTTTCATAAAATATGAAATGATTAAATTAAGAATGTGTGACAAATACAGATGCCTCTCTTCAGGGGTTTATTTCAGGCTTTCTACCTTGATAAGAGCTCCTAACATATGATTCCCAAAGAGATGTCTCACAGACATAATCTAACTGTGCCTGAGAACATACATTGTATAGGCTGTTTAGTCATGTTTCAGTTGAAAGACTGATTTAAATTTTTGCCACTAGTAATTAAAACATGCTCAAATGAAATTTGTCCAACACCAAGCTAGAAGAAATACATTTTACTTCCCATTAAAAAGTAATATTGCTGGTAACAGTACTCAAAGTAAAACTGATCTCTAATAAATTAATGCTACTAAGAATTATTTAACTACCCGCATTCTAATCCAGCATTGCATGTATATATTCTCTAAAAGGAGCAAAATAAAATAAGTACTCTGCAATTATACTACAATACCCTCTGATACACTCAAGATCTTTTTTTTTTTCCACAAGGTTACAATCTCCTTTCTCCCTTCATGTTCCTCTGGCTCACTTAGCTTCCGTATTATATTCCAACTTGCTACACTTTGTTAGAGATACTTTGCTCCGGCAATACCTAAATTGCACTACCTGTCACTGCCTTTTTGTTTCAATTGCTGAAACTCAGTTGGATATAGATTTATTCCCTGCCAGGACCAGACCTCAGAACACTAACAAAGGAGCAAGCAACGCTTCAGGGGGTTATACTGAGCAAATTTCTCCAGTGGCTTCTAATCATCTCTGGGGTCAGTTCAAACTTTCTAAAACAGAAGTGGCCCTCCCTAATGAAGTTCATGCCTAAATCCCAAACCATCTCTCACCACTCCCTGTCACTGGTACCCTCGGCCTCAGCTTACGTCTCCTTAAAGCATGCCAGAATAACTCATAATTCTGCACACACTTCATCTGAAATGTCCCTCATCAACTGCCAACAATTTATTCATTATTAAAAATTCAGTTTGGAGTCAGTGGCTCAGTCGGTTTTCCCTGAAATGGTCTTTTAACTCTGGCAAATCCCTCTTCCCTTGTGTTCTTATTGGTCTTTACACAGATTGCTATTGGAGCACTCATGACCCTCCATTTACACTTTGGCCACAGATCTGTTTTTACATATCAAAAGATTCGTTTACATATCATACTATAATCATTTTTGCACAGTCTCCTCTGCCCAATTCCTAGCACAGTACTGGCACATATTAGATTGCCAAGGGCTAAATGTGGAATTTTGCCTCTACCTTCTCTCCTTGCTTTTAAACCTACTTTAGAAAATATTTGCTGTGATTCTTTTGTACCAAGATCAAAATACAAGCTCATACTCAGGACTAGCTGCTCTTTAATCTATATTCTAAATGTAATATGAAGGTGTTTCTCTCTATTAAATAAATTCTAGAAATTAGCAAGCATTCCTGCTGTTTCTGAGGACAGGAAACCCTCTTGACATTCAGAAAACACACTTCTATGCCTGGCATAAAGAAATACACTCTGTGACTCGTAATCTGCAGAGTCCAGGAGTTGGAACAAATCTGTTCTCATGACCTGATGATTGAATCTTCTCTATAAAGTTTAAAATGATGCTGACACCTCATTTGGGCCCAACTAGAAACTTCTCAAAACAGTCCATTGCATTTTTTTGTGAGTGCCTTAAAAAGAAAAAAAAAACATAGACTTTGACATTTTTGAGCCTTCTGGTCAATACTAAATGAAATCACAAAATAATAAAGGAAGGAAATCCACCATTTCAAAGTTTAAATTTAAAAAACAAGGGGCAAAAATCACCTTAGGAACCTTTTTTTGCTTTTTAGTTTTAGACTCAAGAATGCTAGCCACACTAAAATAGGCACATCTAAGATAATCGAGATTACAACAGGAAACCGTTTGTGCATACATTGCAATGGCAGGAAACTGATTAGTTCAGCAACGAGACAGGATGCTTCTTGTCTCTACTGTTGTTTAAGTTAATCCTGTGCCTCCTCCATGGGCCAACTTCTCTGAGATAAAGGACTATAAAGTCGCTTCATGAAAGCAGACTGAAGTACAATTAATAATAAATGCAGGAATAATACAAAGCACTGCCTAGTGTTGCAAGGAAGCTGAAATCGAACAGCAAAGGTACAGGGCATGAAGGCAGTCTAGTAATATTCTGTAAAAAACTACAAGTCATCTATAGTATACTAAGTTACATATAATGCGCTTATAATAAAAGGAATACTATTAAAATAAGTAGTTTGCTTGCTTTGAAAAAGTACTTCTTTAGGATATTTTCTATGAAACCTGTAGAATCCAAATTAGATTGCTTGAAATCTGCTGTTACTTATTACTCAACATTCCACCCTGTGGTAGGCAGAAATGGCTCCACAAAGATGTCCACATCCTCATTCCCTAGAACTGTAAATAAATTACCTTACTGGGCAAAAGAGACTTTGCATATGTGATTAAGGTTAAATACTTTGAGATGGGAGATTATCCTGGATTATTCAAGCATCCAACCTTATAACTTTGATCCTTAACATTGGAGGTCCTTTCCCAGCTAGGTTCAGCATCAGAGGGAGATGTGACTACAGAAGAATGGTCAAAGAGATGCATGTTTCTAGCTTTGAAGATAAAGGCAAGAAATGTGAATGGCCTCTAGAAGCTGAAAAAGGCAAGGGAACAGATTTTCCTAGAGCATTAGAGAGAAATACATCCTTGCAGATAACATTTTAGCCCAGTTTAGCCAAGTGAGAGCCATACTGGATCCATGATTACATAATGATTAGATAATAAATTTGTGTTGCTTTTAGGCACCATATATGTTGCAGTTTGTTACAGTAGCAATAGAAAACTAATATACACTCATATTCTTTCAGGGTCTTACTCAAAAATAAAAAATGTCTCAAACTAAAACCAACTGCCATGACCATAAGTAACTGTTTAAGAAATACCCTAACATTTGCACTTGATTTACTTAAATTTTTTTCTTTTCTCTATTTAGAGAAGGTCCTAAAATAGTAGATCTTTCAGAAAGGTAATGAAAGCACTGAAAAATAAACTTGACAGATCATCAATTTCTCCCAATGAATCCAGTAGAAAATATCATTCAATTTACTTGAAATGCTTTTATGCTTCAGTGGAAAACTTTTTATTCCTATGATCTCTCCCCTTCTTCCTCTAAACCTGATTTTAAAGTATTTTTTAGATGATAAGTGTTTAATAATAAACACTATTGGCATGCATGTTTTCTAGAATTTATTATAGTGATAAAAACTATTAAAACTCAATTTGCTAATTGAAACTTTGTCGTTGCACAATGTGGCATTGATTTACATTTCAGGCCTCACTTACACCTCATTGATTAAAAAAAAAGAGTAGGGTTGCAAATCCTTCTTACTCACCACTTTGCAGCAAAGGGGCCAAAACCACCACATCAAACCGATGCCCAAGAGCAGCAGTAACACCAAAATGGCGATGATGGCTGCAACCCCATTAGACTGGAGTAGAAAGAAAACAAAAACGAGGTGGTCAGCAAAGCTTAGGGTCAAATTTCAATATGTATGTATGTATATAGTATGTGTATATATATATATATATATATTTTTTTTTAAGAAAACATCAGAAAAAATACAAGAAGCATAATATTGTCACACTAGATTTCTACCATATTTATTTAAATTGTATAAATTTATTTATATTCTATTTCATGTATGTTACTATAAGACAAACAATAATTAATATAAAATCTTCCAAAGTGCTAGAGACCATTTTAAATTATGCCTTGAAGGAACGCAGGAAAAAACTGTGAGGTAATAGAATGGACGGTCCCTAGGGTCTCTACCTTTTGTCTCTGGAAAAGGGTTATTTTGGTTACAAGCATGATTACCTCTACGCAGAATTTATGCAAAATTTTCCCAGATTTTTTAATGATGAAACACTATTTACTTTATATATTTAATGACAGGAACAGATAAATATCAAAAATCACCAAGCAGGTGATAAACCAACAAGTGGCTTTTGTCCGCAAATGGTATATGCGCACCAATGCAAAAGTGCAATTATGCATTTATATATCAGGAGACCACTCGTGGCAGCTCAAATACTAATCCCCATGAGAACCACAGTGGTATTCTTTCACTTCCTAATCAGAGTTCCTTCAGACTTGAGGCCCCTGCTCTGAACTCTGCCTCCAGCTCCCTTCATCTAGCAATCACCTACCTATTTATCCTACAAAGCCTATCTGAAGTCACTGACCCAGGAAGGCTTCTCCGCACCCTCTGGCTGAGACACCCCACCTTACTATACGATACATAGTTCTCTATATTTTAATTTTCAGCACTTATCACAATTTATTTGTTCATTTGTTTATGGTGAACTGTAATTATTTATTTAATTTCTCTTTTCTGCCACTATTTGCTGTGAGCTCTAGGAAGTCAGAGTCTAGGTCCAACCTACTCACCAACATATACTCCATGTTTGGCTATTTACTAAGAGAATGAATTCCAAAGAAATAATACTGCAAAAGCCACAACACAAAAAGAAATGTTTACTGAGTTTTCAGTGTAGAGATAAAGTTTCCAAGGGAACAAGGTATCTCTTCCTAACCCACTCAGTGGGATCCTCATTAATAATGTTTTGTTTTTAAGAGAAAAAATTCAGGAAAGAAGAATAATAAATCAATACCCTGGGTAAAAATGTGGGAATTTATAAGGCAGTTTCTCTAAGATATATTTCCTGTCATTCAAAACAAGTAAGAAGTGTAAACCTAGATGTCAGGACCGCATTTACCTCAAGAGCTGAGAGAAAGAGAGATTGGGAGGCGGGGTCAGACAAGCTACCAGTACCCTTTTAGAATTTCATTGTATTAAAAGTATTAGACAATAGAGGCCTCAAGAAATAAAACAACTTGCTTAAAATCAGACCTCTAGACTAATCCACAAAATAAGAAAGCCAGTTGCTTCCAAATTATTAAACTGTAGAAAAGCCATGATTGTTATATCTCTCTTTGAAAATCACTCCGCACATTAACATATTTATAAAGCTCTGAATAGTTTTGGAGTAAAGAAGTCCAACTTATATCATCACAGGACCATTTTTTTTCTCATAACATCTTATATCTTGCAGAACTAGGATTCCCTAGAGTTCATTTTGGAAGATGTAAAGATTGCTCAAAGCTAAGAGACTTTCAGATGTTTAAGCTACAATGGTAGTAGCATTTAATTAGTGGAATTTAAAGTGTAATACATAATGACCTATTTACAAAAGACATAATAATCTTTATGTAAACAGTTAATTGTAAATAACTGAAAAGAGAAGAGAAGGTAGTTTTCAAAAGGGTTAGCAAAGTGTTAGGAAAATATACTTGATTTAGCTAATCTGAAAAATCTTGAAACACATGTCATTTCCTGTGTCATCTGTTAGTATCACAATGAAAAACAAAGAAAAAGAGATTACCAGATAGTGTCTTGGAAACTATCCCAAAACAAATCAATTTTCAAAGACATTTATTATTAGCAGACTTTTAGTTTTAATAAATCTACTAAAAAATAACTTTTGAAATAATTTTCAGAGCAGCAAAAGCCATATAATACTCATTAACTTCAGAAATTTTCAGGAAAAGATTAAGAATTAAGTATATATGAACAATTAAAGTATCTTTTGATTTCTAATTTTGTATCTGAATGGAAGAGAGAATAAGCATATAAGCTATATACATAGCTCATGTTAGGTTTCAAATTAACTGAAACAGACACCACCGAAGTATCACTTAGAATCCTTGATCACTTTATTTAATTTATCATTTCGAAGACAAAAAAAATAACTATAAGAACTTCACACACACGGTATCTTTACAGAACTCTATCATCTAAAATAGGAAACCATTTTAAGGCATTCAAAATGATAGTCTGTGCTATTTACCATAATTAATTTAAACTATAAGAAATAAAAAAGATGTACTAATCTACCAATTTCTTGATGTAGAGTTTGGTAGAATACAAATAGAAGCTCTATATTTGATTACTGAGGTATCCTAAACAACTAAAGGTGTGTGTGTGTGTGTTTGTGTGTGTGTGTGTGTGTGTGTGAGAGAGAGAGAGAGAGAGAGAGAGAGAGAGAGAGAGAGAGAGAGAGAGAGAGAAATACAATACTCTATAGAAATTTTCCAGGCGAATATTTAAATTCTCTTAAAAACCAAGAAAACAATTCAAAGCATACATCAGGCTGCTTATGAAAATACTAAAAAGTACATCTTTTTACACAGTAGTCTAAACATTCATTAAAAATCATGCAACTCTCCACAGGTTTGATTACCCTCAGCTCTAAAATCTAAGCAAACAGAAACATAACAGGAAAAGAATGTCAAAGAAATATATAAAAAAACTTTGATGTGTTATGAAAGAAATGTTGTCACATGTATAAATTCATGATCCCAGCTTCAAATATAAGGACTTATACAAGATACTATTAATATGGGATGCCCATATATGGAATGAGTACAATATTTTCCACCAGGCCTCTCCTACATTTAGCCACAGCATTCATGGAAGTCACTCCCCATTTGACTGCTATATGACTTTCGAAAGGGTTCTATGAACATCTGATTTCCTTCGTAGAATTCAAACCTTGTGTTCAGAAATAAGGACATGCAACTAAAAGGTATGAATCTGATCAAAGTTTAGTGGTTAGGTTTTTTCTTTCTATGAATGTGTCATGAGCAGGAAGTTTGAAAAATCATACTGATAAGATATAAATTAGATGAGCTAGTCATGATAGGCAGTTAAAATTCGTGATTTCCCTTCAAAAAAAGCTCCTACTAGAAACATTGACAAAACACTATGCATGTTTAGATGCTAATATACATTTAGTATAACAATGTTATCATCTCAATTGTTGCCAAAGACCTACAGTAAAATTAAAACAAAAATATGTGCTTTCTAAATACCTATCAACCTATTCTTAAACATATTTAAGCTGAGCGTGTTGGAAAACAGAAGAAGCACACAATTTCTTGCAACCTGACCTTGCCGTAAATGTGTAAGACCCAGCCCTGGTCCCAGACATTAACTCAGTTAATTGTATACAAATTCAGACTTTCCCAGTTCCTTTGTTTTGCTTTGCCAGAGCCATTATCAGAATATAAAAGACTTCAGTCATGAAAGGAAAATACTTTCATTGTTCACATAACTCTATAAACAAATTAAGGAAATGTCAAACACATAGACTTCAGTCCTGTGAGCAGACACCATGCTGCGAACAGCAGACGTATGATAAGAGTCAGATGAAACTAGATGTGATTACACATAGATCTGTCTCTTAGGCAAAATCTAAACATTTCTCACTTGAGATCAGCATGCTTCTCTTTGAATGCTGGGCATTTATATAGGTACCAAACTTATAATGTTGGACAAATCTACATAAAGCCCACAGATTAGCTGGAGAGACAAGCCTTGAACAAATAAATACAAATGTGAGCAGTATAGAAGGTAACTGCAAGAGAAACATGTCCAAGTGTAAACTAACCTGGTCTAGGATTCTAAGAGGATCTCCTGGAGGAAGTATAAGAAAGCCTGGAAAGGGAGTAGGGGCAGAATTATGGCTTCTTGCAAGAATAAGAAAAAAACAAATTTGGCTGGAGCATAGAATTTGAGGAAACTTAATAGCACCTGAAGAACCTGAAGATATGAAACACAAATTTTTGAAAAGCAGTAATTCTCTTCCTCATAGAAGGTTTGGCCATTTGTTGGACCAATGTCCATTTGTTGGATGATTCTTCAATTGGCCATTTGTTGGACCAATTCTTCCTAACTATAATTCTGAACAAGTAGCATTTTCAGATGTCTAAGGAGGTGAGGGTGTGAAAGTTAACCAAGGAGTCTAGTCAGAGACTTAGTACCCAGATGTTGGTCAAGGCCGTGAAGCCAAACTCTTTTAAGAGTTAACTGGGGACACACTAGAACCCTGAGCTTAACATTAGAGTAGAAGAAATACATTTTCTACTCATCTTGGACACATTAAGTTTTTTAACTTTGTCTGCATCTAATTTCCTTTTCTTAATTAAAAGCAAGTTATAATATATAATAAAAAATTTTACTTTGCCAAATAGTACTGAAATTCCAATAAGAGAATCATGGAAATATAAAAACCATGCAGAATCATTACTGTACTTGCAAAATAACTATGGAAAAGAGGAAGCACTCAAAAATTTCAAAACTGCATGAGTAACATGTTGTAATCTATCTAGAAAATAATCACAGCAATCACATTAAAATAAAACAGACACAGAAAAAAAAATAGGTCTCCATACTTTTTTGTTTTGATGAATTTAGTGTTAGGAAAACAAAAAATAACCATGAAATATGATACAATTTTATTTACTGGATTATTTTGGAATATTCCATATGAGGCCAAACCAACTCATCTATCTCGTAAGATTCCTGTTAAGCTAAGAAAAATTTTTTATATTGCTACACAGCTGAAAAAAATCCAAAGAAGAATATGTTACATGAAATTCAAATTTCAGTGTGCAGAGTTGTGTTGAATATAGCCATGCTCATTTGTTTACAGAATGTCTATAGCTGCTTTTGCACTGTATGGCACAGTTGAGTAGTTATGACAAACTGTACTGCTCCCAAATCCTGAAATAATTACTATTTTATCTTTTATAGAAAAAAATAATAATAATCCCTGTTTTGTAAAAATCAGTTTAGGACCTAGCTATAAATGGCAGTTTGTAGAACTAACTGTTCAGGCTGAGGGAAAGATGAACTTGAGTTCAATTCTCAATTCTAGCATTTACTCATCTGTGAAACTGAGCAGGTAACTTAAACTCCAGAGTCTCAGGTTCCAAGTTTCCCACTCTCTTATGGGCAGTGAGGGCATGTTCTGCTCAGCAACCCATGCACCTATGCTGGGGGTTGGGTCCACCTAATAGAAGAAGTAACTTCTAGCCCTTTTGCATAAATGAGCACTAACAATTGAAGGTGGCTCTCTGTTCCTCAGTTTTCTCATCTGTAAAATTAAGGTAAAGCAATAGCTTTCTATTGAGTTTTGAGTATTACATAAAGTCAAAACGTGCTTAGCACATGGACAGTGTCTTGCACTTAATACATGCTCAGAAACATGTTCTTGCTATTATTCCAAATGAGTCAGAACAGCAGTAACCGGTTTCAAGGGAGGAAAAAGAGATATCTTTAACCATTTTTTTTTAAGCAGAGACATGTTGGGAGATCTTAGAGAGAAGAAGAGAAATGACTACCTAAGTACAAACCCTCCTCAGGCTCAAATCTTAAATCTCTTACATCTGGACTTATGTTTCCCCACTTTTAAACTAGACAAGCAGCTACTTTCATTCATTTATTTAACAAATAATTTTGGAGCATGAGCCCTCTGTAGCAATCAGGCAAAGCACAAGCCCTGCTGTCACTGTCTCAAGACAGCTGAAAAAGACCAAGAAGTAAACAGGAAATGACAACTCAGTGACATAAGTGCCTTAACAGAACTGCTCTTGGAGTACATAAAGGGACTTCTTTACTCGTGAGATTTACACAAGGATTAATCTATTGCTAAAATAATGGTATTATTTTGTCTGGCTTTCAAATGCCTGTGAAAGCACAAAACATCATCTTACCTAATTATCATATCTGAATATGCCTGAAAGACTGGTTATCACTTAAATACAATGTGCAGTTATTTTTCACAATATCACTCACTGTCCTTTTCTATTTTCTTACACTCAGTAGTTTCAAAACAGAATTCCATCTTCTTCCCAAAATTGCTCTACTTGAAGATAACTCATCCTTGTTCCCCAGGTAAAAAAGGTTGGAATTATCCTTAGTGCCTTTCTCACATCCACAGGTAATCTGTGTAGGCATCTCATGGCTCCACCTTTAAAATGCATCCTTATCCAACAACTTCTCACCATCTCCACTGCCATCTCCCTTTTTCTCCTAGATTATTGAAATAGCCACAGAATTGGTCTCTGTGTCTCAATTTTGGATCCTACCTACAAAGTCTAGTTTTACACAACAGCTACAATGATCCTTTCAAAACATTGTCATACCATGTCATCTTCCAATGATCCCTGTTTCACTCAGAAGAAAAAAATCAAGTCCTTACAATGATTTACAAAACCCTGCATGATCTACTCCCACTCCTTCCACCCTCTCCTATTATTTAAAGACTTCTACTCCCCCTGCTACATCCACTCCAACTTACTGGCCGCATTGCTCTCCTTTAAACTTGTCAGATATAGTTCTGACTTAGGCTTTGTTGTAGCTGCTCCCTCTGCATGAACGGCTCTTCCCTTGGGTGGTCATAAGTGCTCACTTCCTTACCTTCCTTAACTCTTTGCTTAAATTTCTTTTCAATGAAATTTATTTTAATCCCTTATTTAATTTTACTACTTGCCCCTTCACTCTCTCTCCATCTCTAATACAACCAATGTCTCTTTTTCTGAAATCACCTTACTCTTAAACCACCTCGAGTGACATGCTTTCCTGAGAAAAAGCAAGACCTATGAATACTTCTTTTAAAGCATACAACATGTAAATGCTAGATGAGTCATTTAACCTCAGCTCTCTTGCACGCTGCAATCATGCATAGTTACAGGATACAGACAAGCTGTTTTCCTTTTTACATGAAAGAGAGGTGAAAAAGATGGCTGGAGGTACGAAATAGGAGGAAGGATGGAGAAAGAATGACATTTCAGTGAGCTAAACACTGACAAACTATATACCACAAATGTTTGTCATCTCAACCACATCCTGAGGGACCAGGAAATGTACAAATTCCAAAATCTACAAAACCTACAAATTGCAACATGAATCACAGAAGAATAAATAAGGGATAAAAAAAAAACTAGCTATTTTCAAAATAGAAATAGGTATTGATAAAGAGCTATCCATGGGATTCCATAGTGACTTAAGGGTCTAAATGGATGTTGTTTTCCTTGCAAGGTGGTCTTGCAATGAGAAACACAACTATCTCTTTACAGATAATAATGAGTTGTTTTGTTTTTTGAAGGAAGGATGTCTCTCAAATTATAGGATCAAAATATAAAACTATGAAACCATAAGATGTTAGAAAATGCTTAGGTTTGGGATTTTGGTCTTTTAAAGGCAGGATATATATTTTTTTTTTGCTTTGACTGTTTTTTTTTTTTTTCAAAAACATTTACTCATAGAAACAATATAGAAACAATGTGTTTGGTCCCTTTCAGTGCTTTCTTTATTCATGGTCAACAATATGAAAACTTTCCATAAACCTTAAAAATTATCTATAAGGATAAAATAAATCAATCATATCAACTAAAATATAGTTTTAAACTAAGTCTCAAATGAGATATTAACAAGCTACCAAAATCAAATTTTTTGTTCATATGATAAAGCACCAACATTAAAATGGACAAAATAATAAGCTCATTTCTTAATATACACTAATAATTTCAAAAACCAGATGTCTTAGATACTATAGTACAAACTTCATAACAGAAAAATATTATTCCATTTATATATTTAATATTTTAAGAAAAAGAAGATTCATTTGGAAATCATTCTCCTACTTGATTTTGATTTTAAATATGACCTTTGAATTTTACTAATATCAAAATAAAATGTACACTATCTTCAAACCCTTTTTAAAGGCAGCTACAGGAAAAACCAAAACAACCTAAAATAAATTCTATACAAATTTTTCTTTATAATGGTCTCCAGTGTTATTGTTTGTACCTCCTTAGTATGCACTAACACTGAGGATCCATAAATTATTTCTGGATAGAATTACTTTTTAAAAGTAACTTTATGCAAACTTTTTACTTACACATTCTGTGGCTGTGATTAGTAATGAACTCGAGATGACAGATTTTCCTCCATTAAAGCTCACTGAAACATCAAGAGTTCTGAAAGAAAATGAAGAAACAATTCAAAATAAACGAAAAGCTAGAGTATTGTGGGAGATTTTATGTTCTTACATAATTCAAAACCAGCCAGATAGTCTACTTAAAAAGTCAAAGTTATTGATCAGTTACTCCAGCTTTTTTTCTTTGTTCCAATCCTTATTGGAATAGCCGGAAATGAATTACTTAAGTGATTTAATTGTTCCTAAAAGAAGCATTAACATAAATAGAAATATTAAGAAATTCCTGTTATTTTTACAGAAGTCCCCTCCTTATCTATAATTTCCCTATCACAGTTTTAATTATCAGTGGTCAACTGTAGATAATATCCAAAAATATTAAATCACAAATTCAGAAATAAAAATTAATAGATTTAAAATTGTATGCTGTTTCGAGTAGCATGATGAATCTCTCACCATTCTGCTCTGCCCTGCTCTGGACTTGAATTATCCCTTTGTCCAATGTATCCATGCTGTATATGCTCCCTGCCCAATAGTCACTTAGTAACCTTCTCTGTTAGCAAATTAACTGTCAAGGTATCTCAGTGCTTGTGATCAAGTAACCTTTATTTTACTTAATAATGGCCCCAAGGTGCAGAAGTAGTGATACTAGCAATTCAGTATATATAGGCTTTGGTACTATCCACATTTACAGGCATGCACTGGGGTCTTGGAACGGGGGCTCTTATCACCAGTGAATAAAGGGAAACTTCGTAGTTTAAATAAATTAGGGGAAAAAAATTCCTTAATCCAGAGAAATGTTAAGGTTATTTCAGATTCACAAAAACCTAAAAAGTGGGAAAAAGTCCCAATTAGCTTAATTTTTCTATCTCTAGACATTATTATTATCCTAATTGTTTAATAAAAAAATAAAAATAAAAAACCATTTTGGGATAAAGTATAGAGAAATAATAATAAAAGAGAGATAAACTGAAAGAAAAAAAACGAATGCTACTTATTCGTAGGCATTTCTTGTAGATGGTCCTAGGATATTAAAATGTCTTGACAAAGGTAGAAATAAGAGAGAATAATTGTTTCCATGGCTAAAAAATATCATAGTTAAAATACAGCTCTCATTTTGAAAATATGATTTCAAATTATAAAATAATTCATAATAATTAAAATTTCATTAATTTAGAGTGTAATAATTCATTATTTGGGATCAGTCATCCAGGACTTAGTAACTTTTTTTAAATAGCTCTAACAAAATAGCAAAGAAAAAAATGACAAGGAAGTTTTAAAGTATTAAGGAAACAGCTTATTTCTAAAAGAGCTGACTAATAATATTACCATATAATAATTGTTTTGTCATCAGATACAAGCTATCCATTCATTAAAGCAAAAGTAGTAGGTAATATTTTGTTAAGCTGGCTTCTGTACAACACTATGCTCCAATTCCCATAAAATATTCTAAATTACAAAAATTAATAGCCAGAAACTTTGCCTTAATTACTCTGAATTAGTAAAATGTTGTTATAGTTAGCTTTCTTCTCTATGCCTTGAAATGAGTGCCAAATACTTTTAGTTATGGAGAGTTAGGATTAAACAGAAACAATCTCAAGCCACTGGTAAATTTTTCAATAATGATGCCAGAGAGAGAAGATGAGAAATATTAGTCTCTGCTATGTGCCAGATGCTACCTTAGGCATTTTACAAACATTATCTCACTTAATCCTTACAATAACCCTTAAAGTAAGTAGTATTTTCACAGTTTTACAGATGGAATACATAAGGCCCAGAAATGTTAATTACCTTGTCCAAAGTGGTAAGATGAGGATTCTAACAAATTTTGAACTCTTTCCATTCATACTACAAACGATGAAAGTCCTTAATGTGCTTCTTTTCTCAATGATATTCAGTTTATTTGTATAGAAATAGAGCAACCAGGAAAGATAATACTAGCAAACTTCTAGCTAAACTTTTCTTCAAAATTCAGGAATACTCCTATTAAAAATATTTCTTGTAAAATAACCTCCTCGACACACTTTGTTAAAAAAGGAAAGAAAAGAAAAGGAAAAAAAGCTTTGTTAAAGCCAGAGAAGAATGAGAAATTGGAGTGTTTATGACAACTTAATTGAACTTCTGAACTATTCCAACACAAAATGCCAAGTGTTGGAATAGTGGCTTATTGAAAAAAGAAAACTTAAAAGTACTTGCTTATTCTGCAAAACTTAGTGCTCTGTTTTGTTCTGTTTTGCTTTGTTAAAGACTAAGCAAAGCTGAATCCAAAAAAAATATTTTCTAGTTCCTAATTTCTCTATTTTAAAGCATGTACCAGAAAGCATACTGACATGGTAAGCATGGTTTCAGTTTGGAGAAAGATTATTTGATTGATATTAATGTATGAGTGTTGCAGGTAATCTTATTGACTCAATTTTCAAGAGATTAGGAGAACAGATTATTGATTTATAACAAAGTTTACTCTTTCCTAAAGTAGAAATGCATGCTGATGAAATCTGGTAGGCAACCAAAATAACTGCACATAATCCCCCAAATCTCTGTCTAATATAATGTGGTTGATGTCAAATAAAACTAAGTTAAGTCTCTACAGATCTGGAAAGCCTCCTTATGATTCCTCTGACATATAAACTCAATTAAAACAATATAATCCTCACCTTTCCGAGAGTAGTCATAGCACAATCAAAACATTATCGGAAACAATAGTACCAATAATGACGGTTTTATCGATTCTTTACTATAAGCCAGACACATTACACTCATTTTCTCATTTAATTCTCACAACAACCCACTGAGGTAGGCAATAGCATTATCTCCATTTTCCAAATAAGAAAGTTGAAACTTAAAAAACTAACAAGTGACTAACTAATAGACTTCTCTGACCCTGGAGTCCAAGTGCTTTCACTTCTACCACATACTATCTTAATCCTCAATAAATATTTTAAGATCTTAAATTCCTCCTACTGGTAAGGGCTTAGCATCACTTCTCCAGTTGTTTATTCCATTCACATAATTCTCATGGTTAACTATAATGACATTTACCATATGCTAAGATATGATATTTATTTGTGAATACATATCATTTGCTATGAAAAATTTTCAGGAGATTGCAAACATGCACAATACATGCTACTTCTGCTTTTAAATTTTGTTGTTTCTTTAAATTATTGGTACAATATTAGCACTGTTACAACCTGAAACCTTTGTCCAAACCTATACTGCTGCCTTGCTGACACACAGATTGATAAAGCACTGTACCCTCTAATCCATATTCTCAGTTATACTTTATTATGGACAAAAATGTATTAAAGCTACACAATTTTACTTAATTCCATATATAAGTGAAAGGTGAGGGAGATTCCATCTGTATTTGTCCCAAGAATCAAATAAAACTGAAATAAGAGATAGGTTCAGTCCACATGTTGGGGGACATATGGAGTTCTGGTTTTTACCCTAGTCACTACACTCTAAATCTTGCATTCCTCCATCTGTAAAATGGGAACAATTATACCTATTTCAGTTATTTGTGGGAGGAGAGACTGATAAAAGAATGTACATAAAATGTCCAACACAGTGCCTGGAATACAGCAGGTACTCTATATAAACTACGGTGACACCTACCTATTTGTCTAACAGAAAATCAAGGCATTTTTATCTAAACCTTTTCGATCCAAGTTAAAAAACAACAACAACAACAAATAATAATAATACAGAAGAATGTATAGCAGTAATGAAATAATTACCCAACACTTTTTCTTTAAAGAATTTTATTCTACTACTGCCATATAAAAATATAGAGAGCTAAACTGTTCAAAAAATGCCTAGTATAATGTCATGCAGGTTTATTGAAAGAAATTTTTCAATACTATTTCCTTCCTATTACAAAACATTGTCTTAATTAAACCCAACATTATAGCTGTTGAGCTGAGTGCTTAAACCTAAAACCTAAAACTGCGCCCCAAATTGGTTTATGAATGTTTGCCAATAAGTTCATTTAGTCACTCACTCAATCATTCTATTACTAGTTAATTAAACAAATATTTATAAATTGCCTACAATAGGCAAAGCAAAGCTTTGTTTGATAATAAGGATGCAGTAAGAAATAAGACACAGCATTATGATGTAATTGAAAGGAAGCCACATAAATTAACAATTACAATAGTGTGTGATATTGACTAAAATAAATATACATGCAGGGGTACTAGAGAACCCTGTGAGAGACACAACTGAGCAGCTTTGCCATGGAGACAACAACAAAGGTTTCCTGCAGGAAGTCACCTCTAAGATGAATTCTAAAGAATGATCAGAAGTTGGTTAGGAAAAAAGATTAGAAGGGAATCTAAGAAGATAAATGACTATTTGACAAAGTGGAGGGCAAAAAGGCACAGAACAGTCAAGGAACCAAAAGCCATTTAATCTAGCAGCAACACAGAGTGTGAGAGCAAGAATATATTGACCTCAGGCTGGAAAAGGATAAGGATCATGAAGAACCCAGGATGCTATCTATTGACATTTGGAATCAGTCTTAAGAGCTTTTAAGTTAGGTAGAAATATAGACAGAATAATGTTTTACAAATATCACTCTTGTTGCAGTGTAGAGCATGGGTTGGAAGACTAAATTTCTATAGTAGAAAGACCAATTAAGTATGTCTCAGTATATTTCAAATAAGAGCCGAATTAGAATTTGTGGCAATTCTAAAATAGTAACATGAAAGGCAGTGTGAAAATGAAAACTGAGAGACATTTATTGGATGCAGGAGGTGAGGAAGAAGAAATAGTTAAAGATGACTTCAAAGGTTCTGTCTTGCACAGGTGGGTGGGTAATTTTGCATAGGAAACAAGAAAAGGAGCAAGTTTGAACAGAAATACACGAGTTTAATTTGGGAACTTCAAGCTCAAGGTGTTTATGGGAAATCCAAATGAGTTAGCAGACAACTGGAGAGTGGAGTGGACATTCAAGTAGTGAGTTTAGAGCTAAGGAAAAGATTTTGTCTAGAAATTTAGAACTTATTAGCAAGAAAAGGTGTGTTTATAGGTCAAAAATCCAACAATGGTGAAAATTAAGAGTTAAGGGACTGTAAGAAGAGGAGTATGAGGAGCCAGGGAGGTGAGAATATAAGTCATGAAACACACAAAGAGGACCTTCTGAGACAGAGCTGGCCTACCAAGGAGATAACGCAGGGTAGTCAGGGAAGATATGGCTGAGAACTAAAACTCAAGTTCCTTTTCTATTAATAGGTTCTACATTGTTTAGAATGGCTTACAAATATCTTAATCTACTCTTTGCTGCACGCTTAGAATATTTTTTATAAAGCAGACAGAAAAAACTTAAACAACATATATAATAAAAAATTGTTTAAAGTTCATTTTAATATCAATTGGTACTCAACTAATAGTGATAAAACTAAATTCATTCCATTTGAGAAATTATTAAATAATACTAGGATGTATAATTAAGTAAATAAAATTCAATAAGTCCTAATGCTCATATTGTTTTTATTTAATGTTTAAAAAGGTATGATAATTCCAAAAGAGGAGGATAGCTTAGTGCCATATGTCAGACTCACTCTGATCTGAAAAATTTCATATACCATGAAATATGATTGGCATTTCAATCCACAGTAATCTATTTTCAAGGTATTCACTTGCTGCTGACTTTATGCATATCCATTAAAAGACCATCATTTTGACCATAATACCTAAAGCATTATACAAATTTAATGCAATCCCATCAAAATCCCATCAGCATTTTTTAAAGACATAAAACAAAAACTCATCAGATTTGTATGAAAGCACAAAAGACCCCAAACTGCCAAAGTCATTCTGAGAAAAAAGAATGAGGCTGGACACATCACTTGGCTCGACTTCAAATTATATTACAAAGTGACAGTAATTAAAACGGCATGGTATTGGCAGCAAAACAGACACACATTGAGAGTTCAGAAGTAAACCCACATTTATATGGGCAAATAATTTCCAACAAAAAAGCCAAAAACACAGAGCGAAGAAAGGAAAGCCTCTTCAATAAATGGTGCTGGGAAAACTGGAAAGCCACCCACAAAAGAATTAAACTAGACTGTTGTCTATCATCACACATCAAAATTAACTCAAAATGAATTAAGGATCTGAATATAAGACCGGAATCAATAAAATGCATGGGAGAAAAACATAGGAACTAAAGTCAAAGACCTTTGACTTAAAGAGGATTTTATGAATTTGACCTCAAAAACAAGGGAGGTAAAAGCAAAAATAAATGAATGAGACTACATCAAACTAAAAAGCTACTGCTCAGCAAAAGAAATCGTCAACAAGGTAAAGAGACAACCATCTGAATGGAAAAATTTATTTGCAAGCAATGCCTCTAATAAGAGCCTAATATCTGAAATAAGAACTCATGCAACTCAATAATAACAAAATAAAAACAAAAATGAGCCAATCAAAAAACAAGCAGAGGATCTGAACAAACACTTCTCCCCAGAGGACATACAAATGGCCAACAAATATATGAAAAAATGTTCAACATCACCAGATATTAGGGAAATGCAAATCAAAACCACAATGAGATACCATCTCACACCTGTTAGAATAGCTACAATCAACAGGACAAGTAATAACAAATGTTGGAGAGGATGGGAAAAAAAAGAACCCTCATACACTACTGGCAGGACTGCAAATTGGTACGGCCACTATGGAAAACAGTATGGAGGTTCCTCAAAAAACTAAGAATTGATCTACCATATGATCCAGCAATTCCTCTACTGGGTATTTACCTTAAAGACTTGAAAACCCATATCCAAAAAGATTTTTGCACACTGATGTTCATAGCAGCACTCTTCACAGAGGCCAGGACATGGAAGCAACTGAAATGTCCTACAACAGATAATTGGCTAAAGAAGCTCAGGTACATATATACAATGGAATATTATTACTCAGCCATAAGAAGAGATGAAATAGTGCCATTTGCATCAATCTGGATGGACTTCGAGATAATCATGCTAAGCAAAATAAGCCAGAAATTTAAAAAAAGTTGAAGATCACATGATATCATTTATATGTGGGATATAAACTTAGAAGTAATAAATGAACAGGACAGAGACTCAAAGACGTGAACAATGGACTAGTGGTTACTAGAGGGTAGAGGGTTGGGGACGTGGAAAGAAGTAGACAGGATAAAGGGGGTCAAATATAGAGGAATTGGAGGAGGGTGAAATGGGTAAAGGGGATCAAATATATGGTAACTGAAGAAAACTGGACTCTGAGTGGTAATCACACAACAGAATAATTATAATGTACATCTGAAAATTACATAATTGTATTAACCAACATTACCCCAATAAACTTTAAAAAAAAGACCATCATTTTATGATCCATTAAAGAAGATTAAAAATTAAATTAAATTTTAAAAGAACATTCACTGGAAGTAATAAATAATTCACCTCCAATTTGCACACACTGAAAATTAAACTGGCAACTGCTCAAATAGTTATGAAAATTACGGTGACCTAAGGTATTTTGAAATCAAGTGCCACTATTTAACACTCTGCAGAGGTTTTCTAAAGTTAGCTTTATGCATAATAAAGATTACAAGTTGAAAAATAAGGTTTCTATTAGTGAATAGTTTAAAGATTCCACTTTTAGTTATGAGTACATATGTAAATTAATGTTTTGTTTAAAGATATTTTCTTCAAAATGGTTAAAGAATTCTTGAATAAAATAATTTCTTTTTGAGATATTGCAATATATGTGTATAACTAAAACAAACACTGCAGTCAGGAAGATTGCTACTTTTCAGAAGGAAAAAAGTTGTATTCAGAGATTACTGAACAGCATATCTAAACTTTTATTGTTAATGTTTTCAGTATTACACTAAAAATAACTTCTTTTAACTGATTTGTATATTTTAATAAAATACAGAAAAAGACACTTGGAAATAATCACTCAAGTTTTAGTGCCTTTCATCCAAAAATGTCAAAGTCTTGATAATAGTAAAAACTTTGACAATATAAAATTTAGAAACAGATATATAAGATATATTCTACCTCATTATATAGCTGTCTTTTTTTTACACTTTTAGTTACCAAAACAGTCTCTAAATAATTCTAATTGTCAGACAGATTTTCCTAATCCTGAGCTTAGATATGCCTCCATTTATCTTCTACTGTTTCTCCTTTCCTTGCAGCAATAAAGCATAAGACAAATCCACCTTTCACATGACAGACCCATTGCTTAAAGAGAGCTGATGTGTCACACCCAAATTATATCTCATTCAGAATTTTAAATTGCATCCTATTTCCATACTTGGCAACATCTTAATGACCACAACTAGATGTGCTCAAATTAATTGTTGTTCCTCTTAAAACACAATTTCCAGAAATGAATATATTTGGAATAGAAATGCAATGCAAATTAGGTGAACTTATCATATTTACTGGTATAATCAGAAAGGAATGCACTATGTGAAAGAAAATGTTCCATTATGGGGGAGGGGGGATGTGATTAAAAAAACAGAGAAAAGAGAGGGTTCTCAGCCTTTACCCTTCTCACTGAGATTCTGGTGTTTATACTCAAAATAAAGACATAACTAATGTCCTAGTATTCATAATAAAAAAAAATAAGGTCTCCTTATAGGAAACAGAAGAAAGAATAAAGTTGTGGTTGTATCATCTGCTAATAAGATTATGATATTAGGAATTCTATAGATAAATATGCACATATATACATAGGTACATTGAATAAAAGGGTTCATGTGAGAAGCCAGGCTAAAGGTGAAATCTGTCCAACCATGAAAGAGAAATAAAATTAATCAATTTTAATCCAGAAAAAAAACTGAATTATATTGAAAAATAATAATGTTGAAGAAAATAAAAAGATTCTATGAAAAAGTCAGGCTCTAACCCCAATTCTGACACACCATTCATCTCAATGATCCTTCAGAATCAGATGCTTGAAATTTTTCACACTCACTGATGTCCCACTACTTCTTACTCAAAACACTCTGTCAAATGTCTTTCCACACTGCCTCTTCAGAGAACTAATACTATCAGTTTCAACTAATTTAGATATTTATTTCATATTTGCCAGAAGATTCTGGCCAACATTTTTGAAAGCACATTTAACTATACCATATGCCTCCTTAAATCATCTCTATCAAACAAGCTGTAGGATAAGGCTCTGGTTCATTCTGTTCTGTTTTTCTTTCTTCACAATGTGTTTATGTATATTTACCCAATTTGCTCTGTTCTTCTTGCCAAATTGCAGGTTTGAGATCTCAACTATTGCAGAGCAGCTGTGCTATTGTTGATGTCTCACTAAACAAGGGTCAGAAAATAAGCCCATACTGCAAATACTGGTGACACCTGCACATTACACCACAAGGCTATTGCCACAGAATGGGGAGGATTCAAAGAACTTCACAGAGGCCTATTTAAACTTAAGACATTTTGGTACAAATGAACCACTGGCAGAAATAAACTCCCAAACAATCTACAGATTTTTCTTGGTAAGACAATTTGTTTAATCATGGGACATTTAAAAATTAAATTGATGTCCAATGAAGGAAATAGAAAAGAACAACCTCACTACTACCACTTTTACATACTTCCATTTAAATACTAAGAATTTGTTCATCTTAGTCTAAAACTCTATATTAAATAAAGAAACTTCGAAGAGATCCTCTCAAAGAAACTACTACAAAGACTTATTCCAAAATGCTAAACAATGACATACCTTCATAAGATTTGTCCAGATGGCTTTAACTTTTTACTCCCTGACATCAATTTCCGAATGCAAATCTATGTTCTAACTACTCTGCTACAATTCTTTGTCTTTATCTCCAAGTAAACATTTTCATGTTAACACTCAAAGCAAAATTTATGAACCCTGGGTTTTTAATGAAATAATCTTGAAACAAAATGTATCCTGGAAGTACTACATAAAGAAGAGAAAGGAACTGTGAGAGTAGGCTAATGAGATGAAGCACATGCCCATGGATCCAGCTCTGAGACTATGCATCTGGCTTTGAGGCTGCCTGTCTAAGGTTACTTCACCCGCGTGTTGTTAATTATTTAAGTGAGAGAACAGGAGGAACCATCACCACATCTGTCACCCTCACACAGGAAAAAACTTCATTCATCGTTGGGCCAGATGTGTTTATTTGAAACATAGACTAACTAGCTACTTAATGGGTTTGAATCCTTAGCCAAAAGCTAATTAGGCAAACATATTAAGCATCAGTCACCTTACAAGGCTAAACTGTTTCAGTTGTGTTGATTTTAATCCAATCTCATAAGAGAGCTCAGCACCTACAAAAGTATCTGAAGAAAATTGAAGGCCAAGGAAAGTTTCGTAGAACAAATAATGATGTCCCCAAATGCCCGATACATTAACAAATAAAATCTTCTCAAGTTTAGCCTCAGTGGTATAATGTACTTGACAAACAACAACAAAACATTTTCATTGCTTGTAGGTGAAATATTAACATCGAAAGCCAAACAAATAATGACTTCTTACGTCTGATATTTATTATGCTCTATATGATTTTTAAAACTCACATCTCCTGAATAGTTAGCCAATCTGCAAATTACCTAGGACTATCAGCAGTCTCTATGTTATTCTCTTCAAAAGTAAACAAAGCTCACAAGCATACTGTAGAGAAAACAAATTCAGTGTCTGGGATAGAAGAGGCTTATTGCACTTTATAATTATTATGGAGAAGAAAGTAAGCTGTCTTCCTTAACTAGTCAGTACTACTAAAATACTAAGATAATTTTCTTTTCCCTTAAATAACATTTCCCCAAAAATAATAATCTTATCATTTTTCTTCTACTTGATATAGGCCTCTGCCCCACAGCAACCAAATGCATTTTCAGCTCTTTACATAACTCGCAAATCAAAATATTTGAGAAAAATGTATTCATCCTTTCAGGTAACATTTAGTGAATCTACCATGCGTCAGGCATCGTGTCAGGTGCTAGAGATACAGCAAGAAACAAGGCAAACAAAATTTATCCTAGCAGGAAGGAGACACAATAACAAATGCTCTAGAGAAAAAAATAAACCATGGAAAGGGAATAGAAAGTTCCAAAGAAAAGAAGGGGGAGCCTGTATGATTGAATAGGGTCATCAGGAAGAGCATACTGAGAAGGTGACATTTGAATAAAACTTGAAGACAATGAAAGAGTGAGCCATGAGGGAACAGCCTTTTAGGAAGAGGGAATAGCAAGTGTAAAAGTGCTGTCATAGGAGTATCTGATGTGGTTAAGGAACAGCAAAGAGGCCAGTGTTACCATAAAGAAGGGTTAAAAAGATGAAGTCTGAGACTTAGCGAAGGTCCTGATCCTATAGAGCCTTGTAAAACATTGCAGTGATTAGACTCTCACTGTGAGTGGAATAGGGAACTCACTGTAGAGGACTTCGAGTGGAGGAGTGGCATAAACTGATTAACAGGACTATTCGTGCCAAGGACAGAAGCAGAGAGAACAGCGGATAGGCTAATACGCCAAGCAAGAGATGAAAGTAGCTTGGTCTGGGATGGTATCGGAGGAGGTGGTTGGGAAGGACTGGATTCTGAACATATTTTAAAATTAGAGCTGATGATGTTTGTTGAGTGTAAGAGAGATCATTAAATCAAAGGTTTTTGACCTGTGCAACAAAAAGGATGGCGATACCAACGACTAAGACAGAGAACACAGCTCTGGGAGCAGACTGGGGGAACAATCAGAAGAATAAATATGGAATTACAGATTCCTAAAAATAGGTACAAACTTCAAGTCAATGTATTTATCATCGCTAACACAAGACATGATTACTCAGAAAGCCACGAGTCCCACTGTGCAATTAGGGTTAAGATGACTCTAGGCAAAATGAATTTGCCTCAAATTCCAAGACACAGTTTAATGTTGCCACAATCATGTTGTCAGTAAGACTAGATTATTACATGATACAGAAAATGAATGCCTTTTTAGAGAAAGAAAAAAAATTCTGATAGTGTTGCTTTTATAAGTTATGTTCTGCAGCTCCTTTTAATCAATTTAAAATATAAAGCTGATACTGCTCTAGTTTACTTACAGACCACAAGTGATGTCCAATAGATATCTTAAGTATTTAAGCATTATTTAAACAGAAGTATGTGCTCAAGTCAACTTGAAACTACTAAAATGATTCTCTTGAGTTCCATAGAGAAAAATGTAATCTTTACCCTCTAAACACTAATCCAGATTTTGGGATGGGGCCGTGTATATTTTACTTTCTTCTGCTCTAGGTTTTGGATCAGTATAAAATGATCTTAAAAATTGTGTTCTCTTAATTATCATAAGCATATTACATCAACTATTGTTGGGTAAGGGAAGATTTGAAACATTTGTAATCATTTCCTTTGTAATAGAGAGGGTAGAAAAAATCACGAGTGAAATACTAAATTACTAGTGAAATTATTTGTATGTAAGTGATTCAAATAAAGGTCTTCTTCTAAACTAAATATCTCTTATTTTAACCAGCTATCATTATGGTTTATTATCACACTAAAGAACATGAGAATATAGACCTTAACAGGACTGAGAAACAAATTAAAGCAGAAATATTTTCTAATCTGAGGTGTGCCTTATTGAGCACACCTCAGACTATTTTTTCTCTTTAATCTTAATATTTAAAAACTATAGTAGTCAAATGTCTCACTTTGAAACTCGTGTGTGTGTGTGTGTGTGTGTGTGTGTGCGTGTGTGTGTGCGCGCGCGCGTGTGTGTGTAGGTGTAGGTATAAATTCAATATTCTGAAATTCAAAATAATGGCTGTGGTTCTTATGTAAATACTCTAACAATTGTTCTCAGATGCACCCAGATAAATATGTACAGAGCCTTTTACTAAATATTTACAAAATAAGATAAAACAGACTTCACTATTTTCAACCTACTAAGAATACAGTTTAAGTACTAACCGGAGTGGTGTGCTTAGGCTTACTATTTCATGTTCCATATGTACAAGACACAGTAAAACAACCAAGTATATTTTGTCATTGTTTCTTAACTATTTTTAGTTAAAATGTTTTTTAAATGTTTTTAATGAAGTACTTACTCTCCTACTTTATTCAGGGTAGGTGCAGGACAAAGCATAGAATTAAGCTCCACACTTACTGGCTTTACACCTAAAAAATAAGATGCCATTGAATTAAAAAAAGGGTTTATGTATCTTGCAGTTTCATTAATAATATGAGAAGCACATAGAAATCAGAGTTCAAGTGTGGAACATTATATATATTAGCATGAAAAACCAAGATATTCACCTAAAGAATGAGGAGAATGAAAAGAGAATAAAAAATAGAGATTATATGCTTCATTAGGGTATTCTACTGGTAAATTATAAATTATGATTTTTTTTTACTTAGACAGTACACATACATTTGTAGATACTATAAAATTATCATCTACTGCCTCAATTTTGCAAATATCCTAGATTTTTAAAGATAAATTACATATATATTTTTTAAAGCAGAATTTAATAATAGTGGAGAAAAGAAGAATGTCCAAAGGAGAATGAATTTATTTCAAGAATTTAATAAAATAGTTGTGTCTACAATAAAAAAACATATTTTATAAATTTGAATGTTCAAATTGCCCTTGTAATTTCAATAATATATGTGAAAAATGTCTACACTATAAATATTCACAAAAATTACAAAATCAAACAGATAATACTAGAATGGGAATGATGAAAATACAATCTGACTCCACTTATTTGTTTGAGGAATTGTTTTAGTAAACTTAATCTTACAAAGCTAAGTGTAAAATATGTTTATATCATAATCAACTCAAATATGTAATCAAAAAAAAGTTAGGTAAGCTTAGATACAGATGACTACTAAATTAAAAAATTTTGTCCTTATAAATTGTGGAATCTGCTATGAAGAGAGTTTGTTACAAATTTTATTGTCTTGCCTTATCAAAATGATGATCTTAATAGAAAGAGAGGAATTCACTATAAAATATATCATGCTGAGATCATCACTGCTTTAATTCAACAAACACACATTGAACAGTTACCGTGCATGGCCAAATTATACTAATTAGAGTGTTTAGTACCATCAAATAAATAGCAAAATTGTAGATGAAACTCCCAAAAACTAATTTTACTGAAGTTCTCAGAGTTCTAGCATCTGACTTAAAGTATAAAATTTTAACAGCCATCATAACCATCAATGAGGAAAAAATGTCTATTAGAAACCAAAAATGCTCAGAATATCAAGGTCACTTACTAAGAGTTTTTCTCAGAATGATGATAAAAACATTACACTCGTCTGCTTTTTTTTGAAAGCCAAGCTAGAGAAAATAAAACCTAATTCCATAAATATGATAATTATGAACAAACACTGTTCTGGATGGACACTGGAGATATAAAATATCTATAATACAAAAAGCCTGTCTCAAAAAGCTTACTGACAAATTATTAGGAAATTAAATAAAGAAAACAAGTGATAATAAAATAAGGCAGTAAGTAGTAGAGGAGTCCGAGTTAGTTAGATTTTTCAGGCCAGAGTGATAAGAAATAAATCTGGAGAGAGAGGCAATTAAATCAGGTGGTTGAAGTAGTCCATACAGAGCGCAGTCAGGACAACTGGGTTCAACTCTCGGCTCTGCCCATTATTAACTGTGTCAACACATGCAAGTTATTTGACTTGTTCAGCCACAAGACAATCATCTGTATAATAAGGCTACTCAGGATGGGATCCAGCATTTATTCAGTTACAAACAAATGTTGCCATCATTAAATAATGATTAAATAATTATTTTTACTATTTATATTATTACTGGACTTCATTTCTTTCTTCTTTGATTAAAAAATATAGTATAAATTTTTTCATTTGGGAAAAGAGGAAAACGCTTGATACTGACTTGCTGTGCAGGTATTAAAGCAACATTGAGATTAAGGGGACCTACTTTTTGTGTATGTTTCGTTTACTGTATAAGTACAGAGAACACTGTCATGCCGGCTGCCCAAGTTGAATCCTCTTCCATTCAAAACAATTTGAAATTCCTCTACAAGTAAAAAGAAAAATAAACATTTTAATCATTGCTTCACACACACAAAAACACATAACTTGTAAGTATCAAGGTGCACAGAAGAAATTTCTTCAAACTATTCAGCCAACTAATAATAAAAAAGACAGGGCTCTATTTCCAACTCTACTTGTGTTCTTAGACACTAGGAAATACAGTGACGATATCATTCACTGCCACATAGAAAAGCATCTCATTTTTTAAACAAAGTGTTTTCCAATAGTTATCAAGATATTAGAATTGAAGCATTAAATCATTCCCAGACAGATATAATACAAACTTTCCCAAATTCTATCCTTAGGAAAATATCATAAAAAAAAAAAATCCTCTTTGTTTTTCTCTACTTTCAGGTACTGAGGTATGGGAATGTAAAGAAAATTATTTTCGTGCTTTGGTTCTTAGAACAGTCATGTGTTATGTTTAATCTATGATACTCCAAACAGAGTTTGTTACCAGTTTCTTCGTATTACCAATCCCAGTTCTATTTTCTGTTGCATACAAATTTGTGACTCGTCAGAGGTAACCTATTTTGGACTACTAACAATCTATAGCCAGTCACTAAAGAAAGTAGATTTAGCTTATTGCACTCTGTCTATACAATAGGAGCAGTCACTAAATGTTAGAAAGAAAAATAATATTTCAGAAGAAAAGTTAGCTGATCAAATATCTTAATTGGCAAAGGAATACTTGCTGCTTAGCTGCAAGATGGTATATTAACTGTTTTAACAGTGATTAATCCTCTCAAAGACCTATCTAACATAATCTAATACATATGTAATATTTAACTATGAAAAAAATACTGCCATGCCACTTTCAACTAAGTGTGTTATAAAAGGAATTTTACTTGTAAGTTAAAATAAAAACATGTAAAACAAAATATGACATGGTAAGAAGAACATGCGATTTAGGGTCAGACAGACAAGGGTCTAATTGAACAATTACTAATAGCAAATACTGAACCCGTCTCTGCCTCAGTTTCTCCCTCAGTGGATCAGGAATTATAAAACTACTGGGATGTTCAAATTTACTATTTCTCTTAGACATCTCAGTAATCATTAATTCAGGAAATTTAAGATGCAGAACTTAATACCATGTCCTGTATTTGAGAGGCTCTATGGTAAATTATACAGCACATTTCCTCCCCTACCAGACCTAATATTTTTCCCTTGCTAAGCAAGTCAGGTTAAAATGAATTTCAGGCCAGACTAGAAAAAGAAATAGAACAGGCCAAAGACAATCATACTCTCTTTGAGTAAGAATGACTTTAAGGTGTTAAAACATGAGTCATGTCTTAGCACTAGGTGATGAAGCCACCTGCTTCCTTCCTGCCATCCAGCCATAAGTCACTTCCTTATGCGCCCTGAGCTAGTGGATACTGTACTTTGGCCAGATCATCAAAGCATGGAACTCAAAGTTTACAGATATATGACTGTTTGTATAATCAGATAAAAGAAAAAAATTTCATTTTTTTACTTGTCATAGGAAAGGTCTCAAACATGAACTAAATATACAGAAGATTCTAAAAGCCTGTCACACAATATGTTCATTATTTAAAATAACACTCCACTCTTAAAATTTTAAATTTAAAATAGAAATATTTCAAGGAATTATTTTAAAATTCTTACAGAAAAAGATGCCAAAAAAGTTAATTTTGCTATTCTCTTTCCAACATGAGTTTCAAATCATATATTTTAACTAGGAAAAAAATACATTTTTTTACATGGTATTTTTAAATTCTAACCACTTACCCCCCACACAGACACTTGAGGGCTGCAATTCCAAGATTTCAGTGCATGACTGAGCTAGTATCTAAAAAGGAAATAAAGAAGACCAAGATATAAAAGCTAATTATGTTATATGAAGTGAATTATAAAGTTATTAATAACCTTGAAGTCTTCCCCTTAACTTCAATAGATGGCAGAGAGAAAATCTATTCACTGTTAGATATACAGCTACCAAGCTCTTAGTAAATTTCTGTGTTGTCTTTCAGTATAAACTTTAAGAGTATATTCTGTAGGAATCTTTATTTGATTGAAATCAGATAGCACAGATGAAGTGAATGTCGCCTCGAAGTCCAGCCTTGGATATAAAAACATAACTAACATTTCCTGATAGCCATAAAGTCAATGCTGACTTTCCCCATCAAGGAAAAACATGATAGCAAATGAGACCTCTTGTTTCAATTATTCTACCTTAATATGTTTTCTAGTATGAGGTTCAATATAATATCGATCAATAAAAACTTCTTTACTTGACTCTGTCAGTTCTATTTGATTTCTCAGCCTCGATTCCCATGGATACTAATATCCCTTATATGTATCAGACATTACACTTGCAAAACACAGTCTCCTTGTATGAGCCAAATATTATTCTCAAAAACACGGACTCTGTACTCCTGCATTCGCAGAGCATAGAAACAGAATGGCTCTTCATAGCTTGTTCTGAGAAACAGAAACCACCATACAAGGCACAAGGCTACAAGTGAAAAACAACAATGATGAAATAAGCTGTTCTTAATGGACACAACAAGCACATCTTTATTTTTGGAACTGCTCTGTACTACATTATCAAAATCAGACAAATTCCAGATGATCTTTGAACAACATTCCTTTCTTGACAGAAGCTGAAAACAGATGATGTCCAGTGGTTTCTAGCATCTCCTGCTCATAACTAGAAGAGGAAGGAAGGACTATAGCAGGAAATAATGCTTTTAATGCTTTCTTTAACAACAATGAAAATATAAATTATCATACTCTAAAACTGGGTCAAATGAGGGAATTTTTGTTGCTGAATATGCATCTCAGAATAGGGGCACCATTTCTACTTTTTCACATCGTTTCCCAGTGAATCCACTTTTCACATAGTAATTGAAGCGTTAGTGATTAGAAAACAAATATGGTAAAAACTATATCTAAGAAGTTTTGCATAAAGTCTATTTAAATTCAGAAATGACCAAAGAGATTCCATAGACACCCAAAAACCTTTCAGTACCCATACACCTCCTCTGAGTCTGCTGTTATATATCTTATAATCAACACTCACACCTCTGAGGGGTCAATACCATTGTTTAATTAAAAATTGAGGAAAGAATTGAAGGCTATTATGAAAGATTAATGTGCCCTCTTGGAGAGAAAGTATTTCAAATCACTAACATCTTTAAATATTTTGACATAATTCAGATAACAAGACTATAAAAGGAATAGAATAGAAAAGTTTTGCTAAAGGAATATGGAGCTAAAAAGGTTCCAACTAACAAAAAATGGGACAGGGGGCATTATAGCTTTAGCTATAATGATCTGAAATAAAAGTGAGAACAGTGAGCTATCAAAATAGAAGGTCAAAGGAAAACGCAAAGTCCCAAATTTATTTTGTTTGCTAGAAGTGCTGTAGAAATTTCTTTTAAAACAGATCCTATTAAGGAGACAACATCATTAAGTTTGCAATCTATTTACTAGTTTTTAGCTACACCTCTGTTAGCATCACTGAAAAATGTTTCAAACATCAAGGAAAAGTCTGAATAGATTTGAAGTCTGAATCTATTGGAAACAGAAATCATTTTTTAATTCCTTAGAATAAGATAAATCAAGAAATTACCAAGAGAATTTTCAAAGGCCATGTCAAAAAAAATGCATCCTAGAATGACCTCTGTGAATTTCTGAAATGTTGGTTTTCTCTCTCATACCAGTATTGACCATAATTCAGTCAGATCTCATAATATTTCAGGCAAATGTGTGTATGCTGACTTCCTTTTTTAATTTGTTGTAAACCATCAGAATATTTTTTAAATGATAGTTCCAATAGCAAGGTCAAATGAACAATTTTCATTATGGATCTCTCCTTAAAATGAGCAAATAAATATTTTCAAGGATTACGGATGGTCAGACCCTGTTAATCCCCGTAAGGTATTATGGTTTTAAAGAAAAAGTTTAGGATCATTTACTAATTTATGTTGCATTCAAGTCTTGAGATTTAAAAAATCAAGTTATATTAAGAAAAGATTAAGAATAGCTAAAGGTTGGTTATATTTTGCAATAACTTGTATTATATACTTTTATACATAAGAATACAATTACATTTTTTCATATTTGTACTTAATTATTTTAACAAAAAGAGTTTCATAGAAATTAAATTATTGAATTAAAAAAGTGGCTCAGGTAACATATTCATTGAAAGCCAAGCAGTTTAGACCATGAGTCATAAAACTGGCATACTATTTGATATAATGCAGTTGGATTCCCCACAGACCATTACTTGCCTTTCTCTAAAGTTTATTTTCATTTTTTAAATTTCTTTGGATCTTATATTATTTTAGTGGATGAATCACCTCCTCTATTAGAAAACAAGCTTTGCGTACAGAAATGGGATCATATTATACTGCACAACTCTTTCAGGACTCACACATTGTTTTGTGCATGCAGTACAACCAACAAATGCGTAGGGAACACAGACTGGATGCATGAATTAGTGAGAATATTAAGAATACGTATCTAGTAAGCAAAGCAACAGTCATATTAGGACAAGACAAGGCAGAATAAAGCTGATTTACAGAAAAAAGCAACTATTCCTCAATAAATTGTGAATGCTGGAAATCTAGAAACCCGTAATTTGAAAAAAAGTTCACCAAGACCATTTCCAAATGAAAATAAGCGGGTGGGGGGGGGTGGGGTGGGTCAAATGTTATAGGGAGAGACGAGAAAGAAGAATGTGTAAGAATTTTTAAGAAATAACAGTTTTTCTCACTGTTTTTTTTCATCTACAGTTTATCATATTCCTCTGTTAACAATTACTAAAAGTCAAAATAATTTAATGTTTGTATGCAAGAAGTTTACATTATTAAATTTTAAAACAATTGGTCCTATAAATACAAAATAGTTCTTAATCTATTCTCACAAATTTCACAAGTTCAAATGTACAAAATATCAAAATGGATCTATTACAGTAAAATTATCATCATTAAATGACAACTGACGGAGAGGGACAAATATTTTCAACACTCTACATAATTTTTAGCAAATTAAATGCTGTTATTGATTGATTAAACATTGGATCAGGTGTCCCATCTATGATAACTGATGCCCTTCTTGTACAACAGAGGATCCTGCAAAGGATGTTTATTCAAATATGTGTTGTCATCTGTCTTCATTACATCTCAATAGAAACAGAAAATAATTTCCACTACAGGGTCAGTCTTAGTTGACATCAGAGAGAGCTAATAGCACCACAGACCATTTAAAGACAAGCCGGGGAACTTTAAGTCATGTACACACTAGATACAAAATACCATCATTTGAGATTTTGAAATACATACATACATACATACATATAAATTGGCAAAGAACTTGATGTTCACCACGAAAAAAAGTATACTACCGAAGTATCTGTTCACTCAAAGCATCAGTTCACTCAAAAAGTGATATTGATATTAAGAAATATTTAAAATGCAAAGAATATGTGGATTATTACCAAACCCCTACTTTTTTAAATCTTCAAATATTAACATGAATGACAAGCCAAACTTTCTAAATTTAGTACAAATGTCAGTAGTCAAAAATTCAAATGAATTTCTAACAATGGTAATAAAAATTACCATTTGTTGAGCACTTAGTATTTCCAGGAACTGAAATGAGTACTTTATCTGAATTTCTTCAGTTAATTCTCTCAAGTTTTATGAATATACACTATTTCTATCCTCATAGAAGAGATGAGGAAACTGGGCTTACAGAGATATTTAAAAGTTGTCCTAGAACAACTCATTTTTAAATAGCAGAGCCAAATCTCCCAGGTTTGATTGAATCCAAAACCCATTCTTCTAATCAATGCATTCTACTAGCCTCCATGCTTCTGACCATCTAATCATTATAAAACTTAATATTTAATAAACTAGTGAAATTTATTTGCCTGTTTTGCCTGGACTCCCTTTATACTATCAAAAACAATCTAAAATCCGGCTTTTTTCTTATCTTCAAAAGAATAAGCTTTGAGTTTTATTTGTTGGGGGCTTTATAGATTTGTTTTAAAATTCTCAATACCACTGACTTTGAACAAATTAAAATTTTAGAACATTTTACAAATTAACAGGATACTCAACTGTGTAGTGTCCTCTATTTATTTTCTCGATCGTCCTATTTTATTACAGCTTTCTCTCTCAGTTGTTTTATACAGTTAAAACATATATACTTTTACTTCCCAGCATCACCCAGAACCTAAAAGACAAAAGAGGCCATACTAAAACAACATGCTATCAGAGGTCCTAACTGTTTTCTGGGGACACAGCAACCACTTGGAAAACTGAAATCAAGCTCTGTTTAGAAAGATTAATTTGGTATTTGACCTTAGAACACATTTTTCTTAAAAGTAATGACATCAATGGTATTTAGGCTTCAAAGTTCAAAAACTCTAGAACTTCCTTGAGTCCTAGGAACAGAAAGGATGGACATTCAGAACCAAGAAACAAAAGTTTGAGTTTTTTTATTTTGTTTGGTTCTTCTCTATTTTTTCTGGATGTGAAACTTCCTTTAGGCGACTTTTTGAGAGAGAATAGGTTCGTCTTGTCCCTCCCCATCCCTTTGTGTCACAAAGACACTCCATTTCTAAATACAATCACTATCCATGTTTGCTCTAACTCCTAAAATATTCCATTTCAATATAGCTATTTGCATTTCATGAACTCATTCATACTAATGTGTGAGTGTGAACTGATGATTCTTAAAACAAAATCTAGATAGGATTATATCTAGAAAAAATCTAGAGGACTTTTTTTAGCCATAAAAATCCCTATGCATGGAAATTCAGGCAGCATAACCATTAGTAAAACAAGAAATGCAAGAAGCATGAGGGAAAATGTTTTCTAAGATGGGATGCTGACATTGGAAAACAAGGTCTGCCTACAAGTGTGCCTGAAGGAGGCCTATTCTCTGTTGTTATTTTTCTTAATTTCTTTTCCTCCTATATTTGTGAACCACAGAGTCTTCTTTAAACCTTTTTATCTACAGTTGCACCCAGAGGGCACAAGTTGGGTAGGAGATAAAGGTGTGAACTTCCAAAAAGGAGAGGTCTAGACAAAATAGCTGTTGGTATACATAAGACTAACTGCAAAACTTGTATTTATAACTCTATGAAAATTTATAATAGGAAAGAGATTAAAATACAGAGAATTCTAAATTCTAATACTTTGTGTAAAAATTCTACATTCTAGCATGTTGTCCCAAACTGTGAGTAAAATGCATAAATATTTTATACATTTAATTTCTATAATAAATCACTGTCCTCATCATCGAAACTTTCTGCCCTCCTTAAAATGCATGATAAATATCTTGAATGTTTCCTGTAAATAGTATAATTAAAAGCCTGCCATAAATTAACATAAGAAAGTTAAAATACAAATATTTCCCATGTTCCAAGTTGTTTAGGATACAATTTCAGGTGGAAGAATAGCATTCACTCTTACAAATTTTAATTGCTTATTTTCTTGTGCTTCTAACTAATTGTATACAATTTTGATACATTATTTGTACAATTTAGATAATCAGAACATTCTCAATGGTTCAGTGAATGCTATAAACACTAATTGCATGGAATTTCTTCATTTGGCAAAGGGGGGATAAGAATAAGATAAGGTTGTTTATGCCTCCCACTGGGTTAATTTTTGGTTAGCAGTAAGACCAGGTGCAGCTTTAGGAATCAGCTGCCTTTTGGCCTCCCCAAGATTACAGATGTTTGGCAAGAAATAAAAGTAGACTCACTATGCTGTCCCTTCGCTGAAGCCCAACTTGGATTTACAGAATGGTGTTTCACTCTGGACACTCCAGGCATGTTCAAAATTTGGATTGAGTCTACACCTAGAGTCATGTGGTCAGATTATAGTATTTCACTGTAGGCCAGATTTGCATACAAAGTAACAAGTGGCAGACATGCACACTGGAGTCAGAATTACCAAGGTTTGGGGCAGGGGAGGGGGACCATAGCTCAATCAGAGCCATAACTCTTCCAAGAACCTCATTGGTTATAAAGCAATTTCTTATCTTATTTGTTTGTAGAATTATAATCAGATATTTATAATTACTGAATAATAACCAAGTAGAGTGACAGTATTATCAAGGAACCATCTATAGCAGAAATAACTAGATAGCATCAAAAGATATGTTTTGTGAGAATCTTGACTTGATTTATTTCTTTTTCTTACAGATTTTAAGATACATATGAAAATATATTTTGATTGAGATCTTATAAGGTTCTAAGCATTTTATATAATGGACACATGTTATAATAACAAATACAGGACAAGTAAGAAGTGGTAAACGTCATGTTACAGCCTGAAAAAAATGCATATAACAGATATAGCTATGAACTTTTCTTCTGGCATTTAAGATAAAATAGGATTATTAGTGGAGAGTTGTAGTTGGGATATATCTAAGATAAAATTTAACGTGGAATTAGTTAAGATAAAGCTATGAAGTCAAAATATGATTTAGAAACTCCTCCTATTCATAAGAAAAAAATTCATGGGGACAGATGTTAACCAGAGTTACTACTACCACTTTGCAACATATACAAATTCCAGATCATGATGGTGTACACCTGAAACTAACAGATTTTATGTCAATGATATCTTAATTAAATAATATATTAAGAACTTGAATATCTTTAAAATTTATGTTGAAGTTGGGAGAAATATCTAGGCCTTATGATTTGAAAATCAAGCATCCAGCTCTATATTAAAAAAATACTTCCTACAACTAATATAAGCCAAGACAGATTTTAAAATTTATATCTTCTCCAACTTCTAAATGACAATAGAAAGGATTCTATACTTTGAAAATATTATGGGGCCCATTACAAAAGAAACTTGGCAAATACTTTTTTAACAAAAAATAAAATATCACACATTCAAAACCAATCTAATATAAGAAAGTATATAGCATAATATGTTATAAATAGAAGCTGCCCAATTAATGTTTATTGAATTAGTTAAAAAGTAAATATAGAACTTTCAAATAAAACCATGAGTATTTTGACTGAGGCAAATAAATGGAGTAACAATGAACATTTTGCATATCAAAAATACAGAGCTTAATAAGCAGCTACTTGAATTAATCAAATCCTATCTTCAGTTACACACAATAAAAAAACTTATTTAGATTGTTCAAATTTTGTTAATCAATGGCAGGCATAAGTGTTTAAGCCAGATGCAGAAGAAAATTTTTAAAGAAAAAGAAACAAAAATAGCACAAAGAAAATATAAATTTAAGATATGCATCTTCTTTAAAAAGGGGAGTCTACAAAAAATTTAAAAACATTTATCTATAAAAATATATGCAGCCTGATATTCACAGTAGCATTATTCAAAGTGGCCAAGACATGGAAATAACTGAAGTGTCCTTCGATAGATGACTGAATAAAGAAGATGTAATACATATAAACAATGGATTACTCAGCCATAAAAATAGATGAAATATCGCCATTCATGACAACATGGATGGATCTTGAGATTATCATGCTAAGTGAAATAAGTCAGACAGAAAAAGCTGAGAACCATGATTTCACTTTTATGAGGGATATAAAACTGAAAGCAACAAACGAACAAGACAGAGACTCATGGACGTGGCCAACAGTTTGTGGTTACCAGAGGAAGAGGAGGGAATGGAGAGAGGTAAAGGGTAAAGGGAGTCAAATGTATGGTGACAGAAGGAAATTTAACTTTGGGTGGTGAACATACAATATAATATACATATGACATATTATTGAATATAATTATAAATTACCTATATATTTTATTAACCAATATCACCTTAATATATTTAATTTAAAAATAAACATAATTTATTAATTAATTTTGAAAGAGGGATAATTTTAAATAGTATATATGGAAAGAGAAAAAGAATATTAAATTTCATTGAATAATTTCCTTTGTAGTATCATATTTAAGGTCAATTCTAAATAATAAGAATTATTTTCCCTCAAAATAGATTATTTCTTTATACTTAAATTCAATATGATACCGAAACATTTATAACATTTTTAAAACTTTATTAAAAATTCAAAATATTTATCATGGCAATAAATTTCTAACATCGACTTTGGGTATATAACACCTATAACAGAACATTACAGATATTTACGAGCACCCTGGGTGTGTCCTTAACAAGTAGAAATTGCTCATTACCATAACATATAGCATGTCAGAAAATATCAGTATGGATAATAATATCTAAAAAGCAAATATTTTTTTTCTGTTTCAATCCAAATATATAAAAGATTCCGTTTAAATCTCATAAGGGAAAAAAAAAACACAGAACAGCACTAGTTCTAAAGTCCCCAACAAAATGAAACTATACTAATTAGCCATGCGTGTTATATAATAAGCAGCTAAAACAATTGGAAGATGTTTCTCACAATCTTTTCTTGTTTGCCTTTTACCTTTCAATAAATCAGATATGTAATTTTTATTTTCAATCTGGCTACCAAACATCCTACCAAATATATTTTCCTTTAAGTGTAGTAATGCCTCAATGAAAAACAATTGTAATTTGTAATCACATGTTTTAGTTGAGTTCATTTTTAAAAACTGCTTGGAGCTTCACAACACCAGTTGCTCAATACAGCATGTTCTGCACCGAACCATTTCTAAATATGGATTCTCCCTTCCTTTGCAAGTAAGTGAGTAGTACAAGCACGAGTGACAAATTTCTAAACAAACTTTTACTCTAAGAAATCTAGGAAATCATTGCCTTTTACTGTTCTCAGCTCCAAACATAACAGATGCATAGTTCTGATTTATATGTCAGTGAAATTTTGCCCATATCATAAACTATGAAACAAAAAACCCAAAAGATATTTAAGTTCTCACAATTAGAATTTTCTTAACAAATCATATTAGCAGGTCTTCCTTTTCTACTACAGCATATAAATATACCAAAAATGGATTGTGATTTGAAACAAATTTTATCTGCCTCTCCTTTTTTTTTCTTTTGGTCAGCACAAACTCAGAATAATCATTTGATGCTTTCTCAAATGATGAATAGATTTTTCATGAAAAGAGCACGGAAATTATGGGATAAAGTAATAATAAATGCACTATGTGTTTCAGAATCTAAAGAAATTGAGTCCAAACATGTTTTTCACTCTGATGCATATATTATTTCATATTAGTCCTATTTGCTCACTCTCATGTTTTATTAACTGAAACATTAAATAGATCTGCCAAGCAATCTAAGCCTATATTTGTTCCATTTGATTTTTCAAAACTCCAGTAGCAAATGAAACATTTTCCTAATCAACAAGAATAGAAAAAATTTTTATCAGTTTTTCTATTAATTTTATGATCAAACATATATGACTAAAAACTGTTAGCTCAGAAAATTAAGGGTACCACATCCATTTTTGTCATCTAACACCCAGAAAAATATCTTGAACACAGTGGATATTCAATAAATGCTTCCGAATAAATTAAGAATTACAATATTTGGGAGAAATAAGATATAAATGAGAAATGATGCATTTACCAATTATAATTTACACTGATGGCACACTTACTCATAAATCTTAATCATTTTATCTTCCTTTTCAATGTCTTTTTAGTCAGTTAAATTTTCTTTTGAGAACAGGTGAGCCTCTAAAGATCATCTCCTTTTGTATCCCAATGGATTAATATTAGTAAATAAACATTTGGCACTAATTTTGGCTATGTAACCCAATGTCACCAGTTTTGTCTTCTCACAAAATATCACAAAGCTCTAGTTATTTATTCAAAAATAAATAAATATTTGATTTTCTTAAACTACAATCCCAAACAATTAAAGAAAAATGTTAGTATTAAGTAAAATTATAGTGCAGATGCAAATAGAACATTGGATAATGGATGTTAAAATAACATAATAAAATTTCAGTAAATAAAATGAATAAGTAAATTTAATTTTTTATTTGTATTTTTGAGTTCATTGAAATTTAAAAGAGAATGCCTTATTAGAATATATGTCAAGAATATTTTAAATGTATTTGAATATATTGGATTGTAATAGCTATTAATTTTTTTCAACCCAGAATACTTCTCAATCCTTACATATCTATGAACAGTGTCTCTTTTTCTATTTGGGGAAACTTCTCTACTCCATGTGGTCCTAGTGAGACTATGGATCAAGATGCCTTCTTCTTCAACACCTTGGTCCCAAATTCTTATTATGGAAATGGGCACATTACTCAAGCTGGTCCAAATAATGTTTGCAATGTACTTGGTACAGGAATGAGCACTTGACTCAGCTGAGTCAATCAGAGTCTTTATCTGTGACCAAACATACTGATGCCCAGAGATAATAGCTCTCTTTTTCATGGGCTTGCTGAGGACCACGTAGGTCTGAAACCTTTGGCAATTACCTTCATCTGACACCATTCTGAATGAAAGAATGAGGCATATAGAATCATAGGTGAAATTTACAAAGGGAGAAGACTCTAAGAATATGGATTGATTCCCAAAATCCAACCGCACCTGAGGTAATTTCCTACTCTGGACTACCCAGTCATATAAGTCAATAACTTTTTTTTTTTCTTTAAGCTAGTATAAACTTGGTTTTTTTCATTTGTAACCAAAAGTGTTAATACAGTGGAATATAAATAAAAGGATGAAATTTAAGTTATATGGAATCAGAAGTCAATTCAAAATAAAGTATTTTCCAGGCAAAAAAAAAAAGTTAATATTTCAATGCTTACATACACATGTTATAAAAATACAAAAATATTTTCAGGGCTCATGGATTTTATTTATTCATTGATAAATTTGAATTAAGCAATGACTGCTTACTCAATGCCATATTAGGCACTAGACATAAAAAAAAAAAGGAGGGGGGAAATACAGTTTTAACTTTCCTACTATAACTATGAAAGATGTCATAATGAGACTCCTCATCTACATTCAGTACTAAAGATAAACAGAAGCCCAGAAGAATCTGATTTATAGTGAGCCTCACACTATAGCCGGTGCTTTTTAAAAGGATTTCTAGAAACTGATTTCCAATTTTGAGTAAGTCCTACCAGTTTGTTTTTTTCCCCATGTGAATATATCTTTATAGTTAGCTCAGGGTTTCAGATTTTTCATCAAACCATGATTTTATAAATAGAGATTTCTATAACTAAGCAGTCAATATTCATAGCAGAACTTGATAAAATCACTTAAGCTAGGGTTTTATCAGAATGTTTATTAGGTACCCTCTTCTATGGAAATTTTTTGCCTGTGAAGAAAATGATCTTGCAATGTCTTTCATTCCACTAACCATGGTTTAGACACCTTTCTCAGATACTTTTCAAAACAACAGCAGTAGTCATTACTGAGAAAAATGATTTGGCTCCAAAGGTCAAATGAAGCTTATATTTCTAGCACCAGGAATGAAGTTACTATTTGAAATGTATATTGCACCTTTATCCCTTTATAAAGAATCTGTTATAGCTTTATTTAAATTTCCTATGCGTATGAGTGATCATTCCCTTCCCATTTATGTTCCTGTGCTTCCCATTAGGTACTGAGGAACTCTGGCATTTGCTGCTGCCATCACCTAGGGCTCAGTGTTCTTAATTCTTTTGGATCAGGGTTATTTATAAAACCAGCTTCACAACTGATTCATCTCTTCTTTTTAACACTTTCTGAGGTGTTCTATCAAAAAATAAATCGTTGAAGTAATTGGAAAGAGAAAAACTTCCCATGTCTTGTTTTTAGAAAAAAAAAAGAAGAGGATCACCACAGAGCATTTTGATTTTTATTCTTTCCATATTGTTCGCCAATCTTGGTTTTTAAATTTTTTTAATGTTTTCTTCTACAGCACTGCATTATAAAACACTGAACCAGAAACCATGTGGCACTCACATGTCACTCTGACCTATACTAGTTTGAGTAAAATTTCATTTTTAAATTAAAGTCATACACTCACTTTTCCAAGAAACCAAAAATAATTGTTAAACCCTCTAAAACAGCAAAGATAACCTAAAATGGAAAATAGAAAAATTACAACCTTATGTTTGTGTGCAGTGGGAGGGGAGAGAACAAGAGGAACCCTGACTGAAACTGTAGTTTTCTGATGTGGACATATTCCCTGTGGGGCAGCCCCCACCAAGATTTCTTCCTAGGTCCAATTCAATCTCCCTCTGCTCTTCTGCCCAATTCCACCTTGTTCTCTAATACTTGAGGCCCCTCTGGGAAAACAACTTTCACTCTCACAGTTTATAGCTATTCATAGTAAAGGTCAGAATGCCCAAGGTACATCTGACCCCTCTCTGTCCTTTTTATCATATACCCAGTGAGCTCTCAGGTTCTATTGACTTTTTAAAGCTTCCTAAATTTACCTTTTCATTTCCAGTTTCACTGTCATCACAATAATAACGGCAGGAACGAATAGTTTCCAGCTAACACTTGCCAGGGCCTTTAGAGCCTGACTAAGCAAAATGATTTCACACCTAGAGGTTCAGCCCCACCCAGTCCCTGACAAGATTCTTAACAGGGCAGAGAGTTCATTTATTCATCATTTCCCTCAAGGCCTTTGACCTAGTTTTATTGTAAAAGACCTAGAATCTCCAGCCTGAAATAAGCCCTGAGGAACCGTGGTCCACAGGGGATGCCACTGGCCCCTAATAACTAGGTTTCTACTCTGAATCACTAATTAGGACTATAGGTTCCCCCACAAGAATGTGCTCTTTAATGAATGCAGACTCCTGAAACTCTACTAGTTTTTGTCTTGGGAATATCTAATCTCTCTTACTAGTTGTGGACTGTGTCCTAGTCCGATGGCCTGAGGATCTGGAACTATGGCACAGACAGATATTTAACTTCGGGTAGCTCTACATTTAGAAATCCTTTTAATTAGGACTCTCTTGCTAGATCTGATTCTCTCACTTCCATACCCTTCTAGACCTAAGTCATTGATTGTTTTGGCCATCTCTCTCAGTGGACTGCCCTACAGAAGGATCAATAACCCCAAACTACACTGTCCTAGCTTCCTGCCATTCCTAGCTTCCTACCAAATATTTTAAAGCCCAGCCCTTCTGAGTTAGAACATTCTTAATCATTATCTCATTTAATTCACAAAACAACTCAATGAAATGAATGTTGTTATTCATATTGACTAATGAGAATTTTAAAATCAAATTACATTATAGAATATACACAAGGTCACATGGCCAGGCAGAGGCAGAATTGGAACTCACACTCAGTCTGCCTAGTCCCAATTTTACACTGTCTCCCTGACATTAGGTTTTCTTTCACCATGTCTCACAAAGGCTACTGCAAGAGATTTACAACACACTTTTCCATCGTTCAAATTAGCCTATACATTACCATTAGAATATTCTTCCTAAACATTTACTGCTAACATATAAATCTCATGCTATGGATTAATCTGCTATGGTTCTCTAATTATTTATGAAATAAGTGCCAATTCCCTATCCAAACATTTAAATATCTCCATAATCTAAATCCAACCTACTTGACAACGTTTACCTTCCATATCCCTCCATAATCTAAACCAAGCCACATTCCCTCCTCTGCCTCAGCCACTCAGTTCAGGCTGTTCCTAAAGTTCTGTGTTCTTTTTTCTAATTAAATCTATTCTAATTGTCAGAGTACAGTTCAAGTCCCACCACAAAAAGCCTTCCATGACTTCACAGAAACAAACTTATCCCACCCTCCTGTCAACTTTAGCCATATTGGCATTTTAACACAAATTGCATTATAAGATTTCTTTTTATCACATAGTATGACTAACTGAAATCCCTCTCCTCCAAATTCCCATACTTAGTAATTTTTTCAGAGGACCACCATATTCCAAACCTCAAATTATCATTATTTTGAAGCCCCTTTAAAGTAGTATGTGTCCCTTGTTCCAAGCCTTACACAATGCCCTAAGCATACTAAGAGCTCAACAAATGAGTAAATAGAAGAATAAATTAGATAATGGTAAAAGTAGGGTGAAAAAGAAGGGATAGTTTTTCACCAATATCTGCTTGAGATAATAATAAAGTTTAAATCTTCATAAGTACTACTTAAGATTGGAAATTAAATCAATGTTCCAAAAAGCGTTATATATGTTTGCCTGGATAGAATCTAAAAATTTTTAAATAATATTTTTCTTCCAAATTAACATAGAGCATTAAAATGATTGTCTAAATCAATTTAATTTTACAAAGGTATTAAATTGTTAACACGCAAATATAACAAAGGCCATTTTTAATCAGAACTACTAGTGTTTCTTTTTTTTTTTAATTGCAGTAAAGAAAGGCTCCAAAATGAAACTCTTATCCTTGCTGATAAGAAGTTGGTTCTAGACAGACAATTGAAATTGAGGGTCCTAATGACTTAGATTAAATTTAGCTTTAAATCTTAGCTCTAGAAATCATATCTCTCTCTCTTTCTATATATATATATACATATATATATACGTATATATATACATGTATATATACATATATACATATATATACGTATATATACATATATACATACATGTATGTATGTACATATATACATATATATGTATATATGTATATATATATACATATATACATATATATGTATATACATATACATATATATACATATATATACATGTATATATACATATATATACGTATATATACATATATACATACATGTATGTATGTACATATATACATATATATGTATATATGTGTATATATATATATGTATGTATATATGTATATATATATATATATATACCCACCAGAGACTTAGCCTTTCCCCCAAGATAATCAGCAATACCTGAGGCAGTAGAAGAAGTAGCCTGACCTGACCTGACTAATAGTCTGGACCTCTGCAGACTAAAGTTAACATCTTGACCTAAGTTATGTTTCAACTCCTGAGCCCAAAGGTGAAATGTCCAGACAGAGGAACACTGGAACTGACCTCAGAACTGCCCTAAAGACCTAAAAAAAATGATTCATTACCTTTACCTCACCACTAACCAATAAATTCCCAGCACGATCTAGAAACTCCCTAATCCATTGTGTTTTGTAATCTGTAACCTACACACCATGGAGGCATTCGGGCTTTGGGCATTAGCTTTCTATTCTCCTGGGTGGCACCATTCATAATAAAATGGCCAATATTTCTCCACTGCAATCCTCTGTTTTTTTTAGTGTTTGGCTCTGACAGCGCTGGGTGGACAAACTTCCCGTTCGATAACACTATGTCTTTACAAAATGTGATATCTTCTACAGTAAGGAGACCAGACCATTCAGGTTATAGATTTTGGTGGAAAGGGTGGGGAGGACAGAGAAAACAGGAAAACCATGTTATCAATATTTCTCAATTACAAATTAATTTCAAATAAATTAATGTATTGACAATTAATGAAGCCAGATGTATTTAAATAACTTCTAGCCATAAAAAAAATTATCTATCAATTTAGCAAATATTTTGCCTTCATGGTACAACATATGAAAGACTTAAATTTTCTCATTTCTTCTATTTGCTTTTTAGCTTTGTATAAATACATTCCAAGTACAATTTTATCTGTTAGTTTGGTAAATCGTAAAAAATAGAGGGATATTCTTTTCTGTCTGCCCTTACCTTGAAATAGATACTATATTTGTCTTAAATACTAAATATAAGTTTTTTAAAGATAAGGTGGTACTTTGTAAGTATAAAATGCAGTTTGAATTTCAGGCAGAATTATAGTTTTTGTATATTATCGTGTGGAGCATGTTCTGCCTTGAAGAGAAATAAAGTGATTAAAGTGCCTTAAACTTCTACAAAGTGGGCAAAAATCCCAAACTATCATAATGTTGATAAAAATCTCAGTCATTAGTAAGATAAGCTTTGGTTGTAAAAGCTCCATTTGTCTACCTGCCAACTTTGCCAAGTTACTGTCAGGTTTTCCCCAGAGGCTGACTACCCTGAGAATAATTTACACCGCCCTTTGTGACAAACTAGCTGGAGTTTAACTAAATTGAGATGAAAGCTATACTCATCAGCTCTTGCCAAATGAAACTCAAGAGGCTTTGTTTGTAATTTATAGCTAAAATAACACAAATCTTTCTAATATCATGCTAAATCTTTCAACATAACTTACTGAAGCTTAAGTCCATCAACAATTTCAAGCAAAAAAGACTACAGTTAAAAATTCCATTGCCTGAAATTATTGATGAAATTTTTAAAACTGAAATTTAACAAATAAATATAATAAAGCAACAACAACTTTATCTCCTCTGATTGTCAATTACAAATTTCTTGAAGGAGAAATCTGTAATCATAACCCATTAAAAGAATCAAAACCGATTAATAGCATTTTATTATTAGTTTCAAGTATACAGTACATTTGTTAGACATTTATATAGTTTATGAAATGACCGCCCCCGCCCCCTGCTACTCTATCTTTCCTCTGGCTCTACTCGTAGCCATTACATTAACTGTTGACTACATTCCCTATGCCCTGTTCCCCATCCTCATGACCATCTCCCAACTACTAATTTATACTTCTTTAGCCTTTAACCTCTGTCTCTCAGTCCCCAATCCCCCTCCCTGCTAGCCATCACCAGATTATCCTCTATATTTGTGAGTCAGTTTTCAATTAGTTAAGAGAGTTTTGAAAAGACAATTAGTTATGTGTAAAATTTTAAATTAATTTTTTTTATATAAAGAAAAAAAATCCAAAGGGTATAATCCAGAGAGGTCTTTTCTCCTTACCAGTATAATTATAAAGATAATTGTAAATTCCCAAACACAGTAAAGTTCTATTTAAAATATATCCTCTCTTTTGCATTGTCCACTCATTTTCCTATATTTTAAAACAAATCACAGTTTGAGAGTATTTATCTTGAATACAGCTATTAAAATATTTGCTTTTATATTGCAATTTTCCTAAAAATTAAACACAATAATATATGTACACTCCTAAAATATTTATATCTCTGTTTCATTCTGCATTTACATTTGACCTGTTCACTAGAAGAACTGATATGTGATAGGACCAAATTGTATGTTTTATCTGAAAAGTTCCATTAATTAAAAAAGAAAAAAAGCCTACATGTTACTAAAACCAAATCTAATCTCACTCTGTGTTCCTGAAAAATATAATCTTTAAAGAGAAATTTTAAATGCCTGAACCAAAAGTCAGAAGAACCAGAGAATTTTTTTCCCTTCAATAAATACCTAAATATTAAAGGAAAATCTTTGGCTTAGAGAATATATATTATTCACTTCCATTTCAGAATGATGTTTACCAAAATATCATAAATACTTAATAGCAACTGTTCCTAGTGCTTCTAGCAAAAGGCAGTAAAATTAAACATAAACCTCAGCTGTGAAAGCCCAGGAGTTTTGCTTTGCATTTCATCACTTCACTTCCTGTACCCTCTTTAGGATAGCCCATATTCTAATGATCACCAGAGACAGCTCAACTGAATTTGAAAGAAAAATATTATGAGTGCTAGTGAAACTATTAATCGTTAAAATGGAAAGAACAACAGCAATTAAATACTCCGCTGCTGGTCCAAGTTGCCTGACTGATAGCTGGGAAATACCATATTGGAAAGAGGGAATAATCACACATTCCAGTTCAAACTTTCATTTTACACTTCTTCCACAAAGCCTATAAAATGCTCAAGATATCTAGACAGTGAGGAACTCCTGCTCAAAGGATAGAAGTGTCTGAGATTGTTTATGAACATCTTAAAATCACAGTCTCACAGAGCTCAGTTTACAAGAATTAATGCCAAACCTCACTTATGAACAAAATCCAGGTCTTCAGAGTTACAAACTTCCTTCTTAATCTCTTTCTTCAAAATAATGACCACCTGAACTGGATATTAAGATTATTTTTTACAGCTTAAAACAAATCTAAAATTATGACCTTTTTGTACCTATGGAGAAATACTCACAGAATTAATTATTCCTTTAAGAGCTTGAAATCCACCTTTAACAGGAAAAACTTGTTCCTTGGAATCAGCAATTCTTTCGAGCTTTAGAAAAAGGAGGAAAGTGTAATTGAGTGTGGTTGAGATATATAATACTTTATAAACTTCATTGCATTTCAATTATATTCTGAAAAATTACACTGCAGGATTAATTCACTAGTGTAGTCTGTCAGGAATTAAAGATGATGGTACTAATGTTACTCTCAATGTAACGATGAAATGAACTGAGATTAGCCACAGCCCTTTTAGATTGGCCTCAAATTTCAATTTCAAAACGAAGCAGAGCTCTATTAAATGTCACGAGACACGAGAGGCTTAGAACAAAAATTTAAATGTAAATTCACTTTGTGAGTGGGAAAAAAATTTATTATATCAACCTTTAAAACTTCATGGAAAAAATGCTTTTAGTAAGGAAAATTATTAAAGATATAAGTGAACTTCTCAAATTCCTGCACTCTTAAGAGTCCAGCTTCACATCAAATTGAAATGCTAAATAAGACTGCCACAATGATCTTGTTAGTTGAGTTAAAGAATGAGAGTACTCATATTATTTTAACCCAAATATCTGTCCTATGCTAGGTACTCCAAACCAAATCGATGTTCAAGTAATTTAGAGTATTGTTTTCAGTTATGAAACCTGTCAAAATCAGACATTATTAATCAAGGCATACGGCCATTTTCATAAAAAATCTTCAACAACCAATTTGTGTCATAATAAGTCATCAGTGAGAATAATTAGATAAACTATCCTTAAGACAATTATGTGATTGAGATTAAAGTCTGCAGATTTGCTGTACTCACCTGAGCTTGTTCAAAGTCAAGGACACCAACACAATAAACTCTAGCCCCAAATGATCTAGAAACCTTTGCCTATGGAGAAAGGGGGAGATGTATTATTCAAATATCAGGCTATATATACATATCAGGCTATATATACATGCAGGGAAGGCTGAGATATAAAGAATAGCTTCAGTTCAATACTCACCTCTTTCTCTGCATATGATGGCACCAGACCGTCCAACTTTCCATCTGTCAGAGCAATTATGATACTGGAGGTTTTTAAGCCTCCCGCTTTCTGAATTTGTTCATTTGCCTGAAAATGAAGAATAATTATCCAACTCACAATTTAATCTTAACTTTTAACCAGTATGTTTTAGCAAGCTGAATTCGTAAGTCTGACAAAATTGAAATATTATGGACTGGCCTTTAAAACACAATATTTGTGTTAACTATTTTATTTAAAATATTCATTTATTTACATTATAGAGTAGTTACTATCGAGTATAAATGACAGATTTTTAACTTTGGTTGACTAGTCTAAATATAACCACAGAAAAAATAGAAAATTCCTTAAAAGGCAAAATGTCATCTAAACTTTTCTTGTTACCATGATAATGTTTTTTTTATCAGTTTCATCCCTAGAATGAAAAGCATTAAAAAATTTTTTCTAAGATAAATTATAAAATGGTCTTTGAATTTTACTAGAGAGTTATAATTTATTTCATTACAGAATAAAAAAACATTCTCTCCCACACTCATAAATGTAAAATAACTTACAAGCTTCAGTCCTTCATGAATGTATGTCTCTCCTGTTGGAACAACATGTTTTAAATCTTCCAGTCCTTTACTGATTTTGCCTCTGAAAATAACATATTATAATAATAAGCAAAAGAAAAATGAGCAAAGATCACAATAAGCACTTCTCAAAGACATGGCAGCATTGCAACTTTGAGGGCAGATAGCTCTTCATACTTTGTAATTTTAATGAGTATTTAATAACATCTGTACTTTAACTACAAAAAATAAAAGTACTTACAATGTGAAATGTCTTGAAAACCTAAGCATATTTTAGGCATTTTGAGCTGAGAACAGATATCTATTAATATTTGTTTTGCTAAATACAAATGAGTAAAACACCAAAAAAAAAAAAAAACACGGATTGAATAGGTCAGTTTCACTGAAAACGTATTTCTGAAGCGCTTACCCCTACCTTCCTAAGAAGTGCAAATTTTCTTTGTCATCTGTAAATTCTTAAAGCATGTTACTTAATCCTTATTTGTGAAAATTAATATTTTCTAATTTTGTCTCTCAAAGTTTAAAGTCTCATGATGTAGGCACTTTTGTAGCACCTTCTCACCTATCCACACACAACAGCTCATTTTCTTAAATACTATCGATATTTAAGAAATACTATCTTAAATACTGTGCATATTTGATGAACAAATAAAATACTAAATAGATGAATGGATGAATGACAATGAATTCTTGAGAAAGGAAATATGAATTAAAAAGAGGAACAAAACAGAACCTCTTTCATCATGATTAATTAGTTACCCCAAAGAAGTATGTCTAAGAAGAATGACTACAATATTAAGAGCCATTTTGTGTGTATGAGTCAGAGAAGACCCATTTTTTAGGTTTCTTTTAGGTATAGGTTCAAAAGACTCCTTTAATGAGGAAAAAACAAGCAAGAATCTTAAAAGATAAATGTAATTATGTTGCAAAAACAATCCAAAATAAACTCAAAACTTCTTTTTAAAATTTTAACTTTAAAAGATCAGAAGAGAGACCTTAATATATTGTTTTCAGAATTTTAGTTTTAAAATAAAAGCAAAGAAAAATACTTTTCTCCATAAGTCTTGAAATATAAAACTAAAGTGTAATTCTTTAAATAAAACATGAAGAGTACTCCCACTACTGAGGATGATGGATGATAGATGAAAGAAAATTAAAATTCAAGTTTACACAAACTATATACTATAAAAAGTGTATAATCTGGACATCAAGGAACTTATTGGGATTGTACACAAAGTTTTATATATGTACATCATGCACTACTAAAACATATGTCAAAAGTAATTTAAAAATTAATGATTATTATTATTTTTTCATGTTACAATGTTGTGTTTCAAATACTTGCAATAAATGAGTGATTCACCAGAGCCTCAATCACTTTTTAAAAGTAACTTATTGCTTATATTTTAATACTGCAATGTCATGGAATGAATTCTCCAAATCAAGAAGTTTTCAGAAAACATAAGACAACTTTCAAAGCATGACCTTAATCCTCCTTCCTAATTCAGTCATCTCTACTAACCTATGATGATGTTTCTTTTTAATACCTGGTTTAAAATCCAGTTATTCTGAACTTATTTCTAACTTCATTACACTCTCTTTTCTATTATGCCCTAAACATATGCATGTTAAATTTCACTACAATGAATAATTTTTCTTCTTAAAAACATTCTACTTAAAATAATTAAACTAATTTAATATTTTGAATTCTCGACTAGAGTGGAAGTTTACAGTGGGCTATCCCCATGTCTATATGTATAATGTATCCCCCTACTCTGCACTTATTATTTATTATAATGTCTTTTACGAAGTAAATGTTCAATAAATTTTTCAATCTTTCACAGGAAAAAATTCATAATTCCACAAGTGATGGAGTAAATTACATAATTTATAAGCTTGTTTTATCTAAATATTTATGTTTAGTATCTACAGAAACAACTTGAAACTGATTCTGTCTGAATACAGATAAAAACCAAATAATTGGCACTTCCCAGAAATGAGTGGCAGTGTGTCCTCAAGCATTAATGTTTGCTGCCAAAAAGAAAATTAAAAAGACAACTGAAATTCAAGTTTACACAAACAAATTTTGCATGGCAAAAATTGCCTTCTCCATTCAGTTCAGCTCACCATTCCTTCTGAGGATCAGAAAACACCAACAGAAGACTCTAGGCTAAAAAAAAAAAAAAAAAGAAGAAAAAGAAAAAGAAAAAGAAACAAAATGTGGGATTCAGAGTCTTTGAGGATGGTAGGTCTCTATTAGCTTATGTCATTAGAAGAAGCAGAGCATCTCTTACTTTTTTATCCATACTCATACCTGCTACCATTACTTTTGTAGCTGCATAGTCATTGGGGGAAAGATGTTCTTTGCCCTAAATCTCACCATTACTTTTGTAGCTGCATAGTCATTGGGGGAAAGATGTTCTTTACCCATAACCAATGACATCAACCACATGAGTCCTGGTCTTGCCTCCTTCCTGCATAACTACACAGTCTGTCAGCCTCTCTTCCATCAACAAACATCATTTTAAGAAAAATGAAAACGAAAATGAGACAGGGTAGATCTCAGGCTCCCAAGAAACTAAAAATAAATTCTAAATTTCTCTATTAGTAAATCTTTACCAGGGAGATACAAAATTATGTGCTAGGTTAAAAACAGAACTCATTCATCTGTACTGTGACTTAAATCTCTAAAGAAAAACAAGGAGGAAATGGTAAAAATAAATGAAGAAAATTGAATATGTTATAAAGATCTGCTCAAATCTGACATTTCTTTCCAAGATCAACCTCACTGAGTTGGGCTTTAATGTTATGTCTTCAGCTACAAATGAGGAACAGCAACAATGAAACTATTTGGTATTTATTTTGAAGCTGTAGTCAAGGATGCTGCTACGCTGACACAAAATGTCCCCTATGAGGTCTTGTGGAGGAAGTTTCTTGTCATCGCTGAGTAATCTCTATATACTTCCTCTTTTCTGCTAACTACGACTATGTAAAACGTTTCTTCCCCTACCAGGAAACCTACCGTAAATTTCTTACACATTGACAAAATTCTGCTAAGTCCTATAGTTATCATAGTGCCACATCTTTTCCAAGATTTTCATTTTTATATATTATTGATTTTCTGCAGTTATGTTCAGTGCAACTTCAAATAATTTTTGGAAAGAGAAAGAATTTAAACTAAATAGTATATAAAACCTCTGGTGTTCTTGGTTGTTTTTGTTGAGAATCAGGGGGCCCAAACTCTATAATCAACTCTTTCTTCTTTATAATTATATTGATCAGGGAAATTTGCAAAAACACTTTGACTCATTTTTTAATCTATAAAATTAACACTTTCATTCCTATTAGTATCTCTCAAATTTCTCTGTTGAGTAGAGAAAAGAAGGGATAAAAAGGGAAGGGAAAGGATAAGAAGACAAGAGAAGGGAAGGAAGCAGCAACTACAACTACCATGTGCTGAGCCATATACCTGGTATTTCACTGTGGATTGTGAAAGGTGTTCGTGATGTCATAACCAACATAAAGATATAATTTTATGAATAACAGTATAATAAGAGTTAGCAGAGAACTCTGACTTTCCAGACTAGTACAATTAAGGCACAATTTTATGTACCTTTTACTCATGACCAAGGATGTACATTTACGCAATATACTTCTATAGTACTTGAATTTTTTAATGCACATCATCTTAACTTCCAAATTTCGAAGTTCTTTCCAGATTTCAGTTAATCAATCTATACACATCTGTTGAGCACCACCACCTCTGAACACTGTGATTCTACAAGTTCACAGCTATTCTTATACACATCTCTGCAGATGCAGTGTAGTTCTCCACCCTGGTTGTACATTGGAATCACCTAGAAAGTTTAAAAAAAAAATATTTCTAGGCTCTCATTGAATAGATTCTAATTTGCATGGTTTGTGATGAGGTCAGGATATTTTTTGAAAACTCCCCAGAGTATTCTGATATGCAGCCAGAATTAAGAACCTCTGGCCTAATCTCATTTGAAAACCTTTTCATATTGTTGGAATGCTCTTTTCCTTACTTATTTTGCCAGTCAGTCCTACTGAAGGGGTTTTTAGGTGACAAGATAATCTTTTAACAATCAAACGTATTTTCTGGGATGGTATGACTCATAACCAGAGAGAACACAGATTAATTCCAAGGACTATTTTGTTTCCTCATCTATAAAAGAGGGATGAAAATATATACTCCATGAGGCCATTGTGAGGATTAAGTGGCACATAATAGTACTAAGTTGTAGCCACTATTATTGTTATTTCTTGATATTAGTTATTCCCGTTGGTAGGATTTTGTTCACCCAGTTTACGTTCTTCTTGATTCCAAGGAAAGTTCACTCAGCACTCTAAGGTTTGAATTTTTTTGATGTAGAGACCAGAAGGAGGGAAAAGGAAAGAGAAGAGAGAGGAAAAAAAAGTGTTATATTAAAGCTTTGGTGAGGAGAAAGTCCTGGAAAGGAATTATATGGAAAGCTTTATAATGCAGTGGAAAGGCTCAGAACTTGGAGTAAATCAGAGATGAAATGAAGCTCTGGTTCTGCAACTAATGAACTAAGTAACCATCAACAGTTGTTTAATTTCCTGAAGCTCAGCTTCCACACCCATAAAATGTAAATAACAATGCCTGCTTCAGTAGAGTTTGCAATATCTCCATATCTATTCTACAGATATTTATTAGGTACCTACTATGATATTAATAATATAATGTTATTTAGTAGCTTTGAGCAATCAGAAGTGGGTGCCTAGACAAAAGAAGTATTAGAGAGAGAGGAAAAAGGAAGTGAGTTAGCACCCAAAACAAACCCTCTTCGTTATAGATGTACTACCAAAGTATTTCTACATATTGTTAATTCTTAGGTCCTGGAGAGTGTAAATTTAATAATACTAATAAAAATCATGGAGGGAAAGGGAAATGTGTCAATCTCTTCTAATCTAACTCAAGAAAGAAATAGTAGTAACATTAGTAACATTAAAATAGTAAAAGGAAAAGAGAATGTAAATAAAAGAGAATATTATTCATAAACAAAATATTTTTAGTTTATATAAAAATAAGAGGAATGAGAGGGTGAGGTTAATAATAAATAATAAAAGTAAAGGGATATTTATCATTCAAAATTTACTGAGATGGGTTACAGGATGAGCTAGAATCTAAAGACTAGTGTCAAAATTATGAATCTAATTTGTTATTTTGGTTATATACAAGGTTTATATTTTTTTTCTCTGAACTGGCATGTTTATTTCAGAAAGAGGTTTATCTTGGAATTTCAATATTACTTTTCATCTAAACTGTGGTAGATAATCTCCAACTATGACCTCCATCAATTGCTTCCCACTCTTTATGTGCCTACTCTCACATCGAGAGAGAGAATTTATCCTCACTTCCCTTGAATCTGACAGAGCCTTATTACTACTTGGCAATAAAATAAGGTTCTTGGACATCTGAAACCATTCCTTAAGAGAATTAAAGACTGCTTCTTTTATCTTGTAATACTTGCTCTTGAATCCTCTCTTGGAAACCAGTCATCATGCTCTGAGAAGCCTATGCTATATGCAGAGGTCACATAGAAGAGAACCAAGTTATTCCACTAAATAACTCTAGCTGAGTTCCAGAATCAACAACTAGCCTTTATGATTACAGTACCGGGTAACATTTCATGGGGCAGAGAATCTCCCAGTTGAGTCATCAACACACAGAACTGTAAGAGATAATAAAATTGTTGCTTGAGCCATTGTTTTAGAGTGCTTTTTTATGTATCACTGAATAATCAAAAGAGAAATTGGTACCATAAGTATCAGATATTTCATTGCTACGTATATTCCCAATTCCTTGATTATAGCTCAGTCCTACTTCCTGGGGATGTATCTTAGTGGCTCCTTATTCCACCCTCTAAGCTTTGACTCTGATTTCTGAGTCATCTTTCTTTTTTCATAAGAAATAGCTCATATGTGTGAGGGCCCAGAAATGTCTTTCATTTTGAAATATGTCTCTCTTAATTCACATAGTTAAATGTCCTTTGAAAATTTTGCGAGATTCCTATGTATCAAATTATAATCCACTCTATTAGACAAAAGCCAGATGCACAAAACTTCTTCAAAATAGGCTCTCCTCCACTGTACAGCTATAAGTCAGGTGAGACATAAACCCAAAAGATTTAGAAGCCCTATATTTACCTGATAGTGTCTATGAGGCACATCTTTTAAGTCTTTCCATCTAGATAAAAGGGTCTACAAGACATCATCTTAAATCTTTCTGAAGTCATAACCAAAGGTCTTGCAACTGCACCCTTAATCTGATTGTTCCTCTGATGCCACATTTTACAGGCAGCATTCTGAATTAGATCACTGAACTCAGGCCATTTCTTAAACTAAGGAAGTATTTTTGCCAAGGGAGATTAGGGATGAGAAAGAGTTTTATTTTCAAATCCATCATATCCTGGTTCTTTATATTTCCTCTAAATCCTGTCTGAAAACTGTAAAGTTCCTTCATTATCTCATCTCATATCACTCATATGTCATCATAGGTAGCTGAAAGAAGCCAAATGACACCTTCAATATCCTTCCTGAAAATCTCTTTAGCTATATTGCAACTTAATTATGTACATGTTCTATTGTCCACATTACCACCAAACTTTCTACAGCTATATATCTCTGTTTCAGCCTCCAAAACAATTTGCTCACTGTCCTTCTGGTTTTTACAATCAATCTCCTCAGGATCATTCAGGTTCTACCAGTCATAATTTCTATTGTAGTTATCTATTGCTGCATAATAAACTACCCAGAAATTAGTGAGGTAAACACAATTTATTGTTTCTCATGATACTATGCAGTGAATGGGCAGTTCTTATGCTTTATATGTTATCAGCTGGGAAGTTGGAATGGCCAGAAGACTTTAAATGACCTCACTCATATGGTTGGCAAGTTGATGCTGGTGCTGGCTATTGCTCAGGAGCTCAGCTAGAACTTTATTCTCCATGTGGTTTCTCAATGTGGCTCAGCTATGTTTCTTCCTACCATGGTGGTCTTACAGTAGTCAGAGTTTTTATATGGCAGGGCTACCAAAGGAAACTCCTACGCCTTATTCAGGCTTAGACCTGGTACTGGTACAATTTTATATTTACAACTGCTATGATCTATTGATTAAAGTAAGCAACAGGGCCAGCTTAGATTTTTAAAAATATATATATTTAAGTAAACATATTTATCTTATACATAAATATATTTTATATATTATACATATTACATATATAACACATATACGTGTATATGTGATTATACAAACATACACACACATATATATGAATATATGTATAGGTATTATTCTCTGCTTCATTGGAGGTCACTGAAGAACAATTTACCACAAAAGCTAAAAGGTTCATACATCTTTGCTACCAAATGCCAATTTGGATAACTGTACAAACATAAATGTATAGGTATTTATATCACAGGTCAGTTCTATTCTTTATCATTAAGAGATTATTAGCCAGGATCATTAGTCCTTGAAGTAAACAGTAACTGCAAACAAGATGTAGCAATACCTAAAAATTTTATAATAATTAGCCAGTTACATAATTAAATATTTATTTTAGAAAATGAAACTTAGTAGATTGAGTAGAACATGAAGCAAAACAACATTCTCAAGATGTTATGTATGTCTATACAAAATTACTAATGATTTGTAATCCATTTAGCATTGTACTTTACCTAAACTATTGCATATAAAGCATTTAGCAAATGTCTGAGACATAGTAAGTGCTCAATGAACTTTATCTACTACTTTCATTGTCTACTTCCATTAATAAACCAAAATATTAACCAAACTGACAAATTAGAAAAAAAAATGTATGAGAGAAACCTGTTCATTCATTCAAACACACCCACTCTAATTATCTATTTAATGGTGTTACTAAATACTGCTATATAGTACGTATTGCATAAAAAATAAACTGCAAAAAAAGCAATTGTTTTCTATTAGCACCTCAACAAAATTATTTATAGGTTTCAAAAGAGTGGAAGGTTATTTTCTAAATACAATATTTTCTAAAAAAAGAATCGCTAATACAGTATCATTTTAGGAAGAGGTTTATCTATCACTTTATATAAAAACTTGCTTATTGTTTATTTAACAGATCACTCTAAGGCCAACACATGCCAAAATCTCTGTGATCCCTAGCCCAGACAACTGAACCCAAGGTAGTAGCCCTGACTCAAAAATATCTGCTTACAAAATGCTCCACACAATCTGGGCTTTGTGAAAAAATCTTCCTCCAATTTAGTCTACACAAACCAAAGTGTGGTACTTGGATCACACCTTAAGTCCATACTTGCTGCATTTTGTATATATTTATTCCATCTCCCCATTCAATGCCTTAATGAGGCCCAAAAATCTGACCTCTGCGTTTTGCCACTTCAGTGTACCAGATTTGTCTCCCAGGCACGACTAACAGTGTACTTAATTTTCTAGAACATACTGATAAAGCAGATGTAGGACTTCATTGAAAGTAAGTATTAACATATCCATGACCAGAATCTGAGCTGCTCCATGTCCAGACCTCTCAGGATTAGCGCAATGTGTGGCCAAGACTGATTTTTCTAAACAGAATTTTATTTGAAACCAAATATAGTCACTTCCTCTAACCACATCAATGGTTTGAAAGATAAAAGAATAAATTTAGAGGATGAGTATGTCTTTGACTTATGATAAATTCTGACTAATGGTGAAAACTGGAAAAGAGGAAACAGCGAGTCTCAGGCAGTGCAGTGGTTCAGTGCTCATGCTCAGCAGTCAGACCTGGGCTGATTCTCGGCTGTAACTGCTTAGGTGTGTCACTTTGAGTGAAGTCACTTCTCTAAATTCCTGTTAGAATCCTGGCACAGCGTAATGATAATGATGATAACGGTGTACACTGATAACTTCCAGATCTTCTTTCTACCCAGTGGTCAATTAGGCCTTTTCATGCATTATTATGCATTTAATCGTCCCAACATTGCTATGTGGTAAGAACGATTAGCTCCTTTTAACTGGCAAAAGAATTGAGCAGTGAGAAGTGAAATAACTTGTGTAAAGTCACACAGCTAGTATATAGCTCCTACGTCTTTTTGAGCCAAGATCTAATCCTGGTGTTTTCATTTTAAGGAGCTTTTCAGGACCCTCCAGTGTAACAGCTGGATATGCTCTACTCCTAATGCTTACTCTTTCCAACCCTTGAATGCATTCTGATTCCAAGATAGCTATCTCTAGCTATAGAAGTCAGTAACAGCAGTTAACATTTCTTTTAAATTTAAGCATTTGTTTAATTTTTACATAATACATTATTGTTAAAATAAAACTGAGTAACCTAGATAAATGTAAATTAAAAGGATGAAGGTTCTCCCTATCTTGAATCTCACTGCTAAGACATCATCATTATGAATAGTTTGCTACATATCTTCTGGACTTCTTCCCATGCCTTTATAATCTCTCTCTCTCTCTCTCTCTCTCACACACACACACAGATACAGACACATAAACACACACACCATAAAAATAATTAAAGACTTTTTGTTTATATTTTTTTTAAAAAAAAGGTCATACTTAACAGAAAATTTCTGCTTTGTTTTGAAATTGAAATTTGAGGCCAATCTAAAAGGGCTGTGGCTAATCTCAGTTCATTTCATTGTGATGCATTGAGATTAAAATTGGTACCATAACCTTTAATTCCTGACAGACTACACTAGCGAATTGATCCTGCAGTGTAATTTTTCAGAACATAATTGAAATGCAACTTTCTTTTCTCAATCAATACATCTTAGATATATTTTCATATCAATATATACAGATTTTCCCATTCTTTTAATGACTGCATACTATCCTATTCTATGTATTTATCCTAATTTAATTATTGTACCATCAGTTGATGAGCATTTAGATTGAATACAGGTTTTCACTATTATGAACAATGATGAAGTATCTAATTTTGCACATACATATCTTTGCACACTGATACTAGTATCTCAGTAGCGTATAGTCCCCAAAAATAGAATTGCTAATAGAAACTTTCTAAATTTTTACAGATACTACCAAATTTTCCTTACCAACTCTTAAAAGGGGTATTTTATCACAAGTAACTTTTTAATTCAGATCATAAGAAATTAGAAGAAAGTCTTTCAAATAATAGAATAGTGTATATTATCTAAATGTAATCAAAAGGCTTCTCTTTAATTTCCTACCAGTTTGCCTAAGGAATATTTTTTCCCTAATTAATTAATAATTGTGTTCAGGTCAAACAATTACATGACTTTTTCAATTTGAAGACTAGTATATTAAAAAGAAAGTTGTAAATGTTTATAATTGTTCTATAAGAATAATAATGAGAAAATTAGCAAATATGTCCTCATTTATCATTTCTCAAAGAGAATATATTATAGAAGTTAATAACTCAGTTTCTAGACTCAAAACTCAATCATTCATTCAATGACTATTTATTGAGCATCTACTGTGTGCCAGGCTCTGTTCTTTCTCGGTATTAAACATATGGGTGAACAAAACAAAGAAGACCCCTCTGCTCTCATGCAGCTTACATTAGGGTCATGGAGGTAAAAATAAATTGACTAATAAACAGAACAATTTCAAAAGTTATAACTAAATACAGTATTATGAGAAATTACTGGGATGGAGGAGCAGGGTTTCTTTTAGACTTGATAGCAAGGCAAGTTCTCTCAGAGGAGATGACATGTGGGATAAGGTCTAAATGACAGGAATGAGCTAGCCAGGGCAAGATCTGAAGCAGAGAAAAAACAAAATGCCTAATGTGGAAACACATCCGACATTGTAGGAGATAATTGGGTGAGGCAATTAGGTAGGATTTTTAGACCATTGGGAGACGTGTGCTTTCTATTCTAAGCCACTAGATTGTATTAAGCATGAAAGTGGAATGATCTACTTTATACATTAAGAGACAATTCTGGCTAATATACTGCTCACCACTTATTATTAAGTGTGTGTCCTTGGACAAGCTACATTACCTTTCTTAGCTTCAGTTTCCTCATTTGTAAAGTTGAGATACTAATATTATGTGTTACATGGAGTTGATTTGAGGATTAAGTGAGGTAATGGATGAAGAGCATTTTGCACATTGCCTAGAACATAATAATTGTTCACTAAATGATCTCAACTAAATCACTTTTATATTATTAAGATAATATTTAACAGGACTGAGCATAATTCACTATCCCCAATTATGCAACATAATAAAAAATATCCTTTAAAATTAGTCCTGATTCAAATTCTATAATATTGAGAGTCTAGCTATTTCATTATTGAATCAACATTCAATACCTTCTTTTTTGCTGATCTTATAATACAGCCCCTTGCACTCATACATACTAGATTGTATGTCTTTGTGTTACCCCTAGAGCCTGCAATGCTCAGTACATTCTATATAAGGGAGGCAAGCAGGTAGGTAGATAGGTGGAAGGAAAGACTAACAGGTATGTGGAGGTTAAAAATCATAAAGACAAGAGAAAAGAAGGAAGTGTTTTAAATTAAAATGTTTTTTTAAAAATAAAGTTTTTAAATGATGAGTATATGAAATGTATAACTGATCATTTCTTGCCATGTTTATTATTCTATTCGTGCATTTACATAGTACCAGACATTATGCTGAAATCCTATCAGAAGACACATAAGTACTTACTGCTTTCTAATCTTGCTTCATCTCTACTGAAAATATTTAGCAACATTCTGAGAAACAAGAAATAGGTACTTCTCACATTTACCAAGGTATTGAAGAATTACAAGTAATAGTACCAAAATTGTGAAACCTACTGTACTCAATCTTTCAGTGTCTCATGTACTCAGATCTACTTGTCAGTGTGATATGTGACATCGAGAAAAATGATATGTGTAATTCCAATCTAGGCTTTGAAACAAAGATCCATGATACTTGTGGAAACATTTGTTAACAATTATCTTTCATCTAAATATGCAAACTGTTTCTACACACTTGTAAGTGTGTAATGGATGAAAAGTGACTCTATATCCAAATACAGAGGACCAGAGAAATTTTAGAAGTTACAGATTTAATTAAATAAAATTAGTAAAAGAACAATGAGGTACAAAAAACAATATCCTCTAATGGAGACTATTCTGTGATATACAATATTCTGTGCATTGTCTTTTTCTGATCTTCACAACATTTCTCTTAAGAAACCCTCGCAGTTTATATCTGCAGCTTATAGAAAAAAAAAACCTCACCATGCTGAATAGATGATTTGACCCAACTCTCTAAATCAGTAAATGGTAAAACTGGAACTTTAGCTCAAATCTTAGTGAACTTTCTGCCACCCCAACCTAATTTGACATGCCACAAATTGTGCAGTTCATTAAAACTGCATGAATTTCTATTTAAAGACAGGTGTGCAAACTATATATAAATAAGTTGCAAGTAGCACTATTAAAATTCCAATTGGAATATTATAAACCCTTTCAAGCAGGACCATAATCTCTGTACATAAGCACAATTTTCCCCTGATCATTAAAATACTACACATTCCCTAACTCCATCTAATCATAACAAGGCTTTCATTTCTTGAATACATATTTGTCAGGCTCTATTCTACATTTTTCCACATTCATTGACTTCAGTTCTTAACAACAATCTTGTGATTCTCATCATCATCATCATCATTATATAGATGGAAAAAATGGAAGCATAAAGAGGTTAAGTAACTTGTCCATGACCATTTGGCTAGTAAATTGATTTAGTGACTCTTAACTGCAACATTATGCTGCCTCTTAAAATAGAAGCCTCGTTACCCAAGTCCACTCTCCCCTATTAGATTCAACCAATGATAAAGGAAGAATCTCTCATTTAGATTAACAATTTAAACTTTTTATGTGCATCTCTAAGCAGTATTAATCTTGTCAACCAGAGACTACGCTTCATCTTCAAAGTGCTGGACAACCCATATGTAAAGTGTCTAACAGAGAAACTGGCACAGCATATACAGGTAATAATTACTGAGAGTCTACTATGTGTTTGTCATTATGCTAAGAGCTTTTCTCTATATTTTCACTCCATAAACGTTAACATTTTTCTTTTTTTCTCCTAATGGATAGGCTGGGTCCAAAGCCATTTCTTTGTAAATTAACTTGGGCGGTAGAGAAAGTTTATTTTCATGGAGGCAAGGACACTGTTTTATATGGGTTATAAGGCACTATTATTGTTCTGGCCCTTGAAGAAACCCAGGTGCACATAAGAAAGTATGGAAGGGAAGTTATCAATAAGAAGACTGAGGTTGTAAGCTTGACTCCTCACCAACAGAGAGATTCCTGTCCAGGAAAAGTAATAGTTAAAGCACAGATAAATTAAAAGTTTATATAAGTTCTCTCCCTGAGTCCATTTAAATATTATGTTTTCTTGACATTTTTAAAGAAAAAAAAAAACAATTTATAAAAAAACTGTATTCACACATAACTTTTGAGAAATCTACATATTATGCAAAACAAAGTATACTAACCTCCCTTGGTAAAACCACATTTTGGAGAAATTTGATTTTGAAATGATGCTAACCCATTCATTAATTCAACAAGAACTTAGCAAGAACTATCTTGCATACTTTGCATTAAATGATGTAGATATAAAAATGAAGAAGAAAAATCTCCCTTCCACTATGGAACTCAGAGTCTAGTAAACAAAAATGACCCTATGGAAAGCAGCCATTCTTTGAAATATGGCAATGGCTACTTCCTACTTGCCACAATGGGTTCAAATAACATAGAAATGATCATATGAAATACAATGACATTGGCTTGGAAAAAGCTGCACCTTTTACAAAAAATATATATCTTGTAAAAGATGTGATATATGTGTGTGTGTGCATATTATATATGTTGGTTACATATATATATATATAGTATAACAGAAATATGTGTGTGCATATTATATATGTTGGTTATATATATATATATATATATATATATATATATATATGTAGTATAACAGAAAACAAGTTTCTTCATAAAGATAAATATATTTAGCATCAGTGGACCTCAGAGTAAGACTGAAAATCCAGGATGTCTGCTGAATCTAGTAAATTATCTAAATAGATCCATATCTTTCTCCTGCCTAATGTTCTTCAAATTCCTAGTTCATTAATATATTACGTCTAAACAAGAAAGCTATAGAACTACTTACAGTAACAGGGGAAAGGGTGGGAAGTAGTGAATATAAAACTAAGGCAGGGTTTTGGGTTTCATTGTGCATTCCACAACCAATATGAATGATATTGATTTTCAGATTATCTGCTATTTTATATTACTCATACCTCCTTCCCCCTCTATTAGGGAAGAGAACTGAATTGTCTGTGCATTTGCTTGATTCCACTGAGAGGCCTGAATCGCCACTTGGAATATCCATCATTCTTTTAAGATTAGTCTGTACTAAAAGCCTGCAGTGAAATGATAATGCACTAACCTGTCTCCAGTTAATGGCAAAATAATGGTTGCTTGAGAAGAAAACACAATGAAAGATAATCTCATTTGAGGGCTGCAAAATAAGAAAAGATACAGTTAAAACATTTTTAAAAGAAAGATTGATATAATACAAATGTATAGCTAGGGAGTCTCATTTAAAATATGTCTCGCTGAATGATCCAGGCTCCTTTTAAATGGAACTCCCTAAGTAGATACACTAACTCTGCTTAACATTACTGTATAAGTCACTTTGGATCTAGTCAGTGCTTCTCAACACCCAAGCACTCCTCCATGACCCACTGGACCTTTTAGAAGGAGTCTAACTAGAAATATAAATTCTAAGCCAATGAAAAAAAGTTCTTTTGTAGAAAATGCTAGACATTCTACCTTATCTTTTTAAAGGAGGCCAGACCATTCAGAGTGATTATTGCTAGCAATATTTAGTCTGGAGAGCAGTCAGTTTGATTTAATTACCATAACGATGACATGAGTTCACACAAAAGTTATTCTGAAGTAAGGATACTTAAAGAGTGCCATAGATAATATGAAAGAGACTAACAAATCCCATTCTAAGTAAGCATTTTCAATTTTCTAAGTCTCTAACATAATAGTTCTGATCATTAGCAATTGTCCTAGTTAGCTACATCTTCTAAGCTTTAAGCATTTATCTCACAGAATGGTTCTTGTTTCTAAGACACTCTTTACAACCATTACTAAGAATTGAAACTGAAGATATGAAACTAATACTTATAAACTGAAGATGAAAATGATCTCAAAGGCTTATACAAACTTTGAAAGTAATTCTCTTCAGTAGTCACCCTTTACTCGCTTACTACAATACACTGTTAGTAACCAAAGAAGTAACCCTGAGCCAAAGAACTGGGTATGACAGAATTCCAACTTGCAAACCGGACCAAATTAATAAGAGCCCCACTTCTTAAAAATGCTGTATCACAATGATTCATTGCTTTCAATCAGAATCTATGTGATACTCTTGAATTAGAAAATTTATAAACAACTGTCTCTTCTGCCTTTAACACTGAAGGATATAGGGCCTTATTTTTCTTTCTTAGACAGTTTTACCTTAGATTCTATGTTATACTTGGCTTCTTAAACAGGAGACTGATGATTGAACATGGACAAGCATACATTTTTATAGGGATGAGTTTACTGCTGCCAATAACTAAAAGCAAGGATTGCCTAGGCCTCTACAGATTGTTGAAGTTACTTGCAACATGACTTTCAAAATGTTTTGATCATCCAAGCCTGTTTTACAGAAAACATTTGGGCTCACAAGACTGGAAGAAGCAATATTTAATGATACAGCTCGTTTTCATGTCCTTTCCATTATCTTGATAAACTTGTTTTTATTCGTTGCATTTTATTTTATTTTTTTAAGAAAAAGGAGAGGGGAAAAGCCTCAAAAACCTAGTGTCCTGGGGCTATTTTTAAATAGGAATGCCACTAATTCCTAGTTACCTCTAAATAAGAGAGTCAGCTGGATTTCATAGCAGTTATGCTTTTTATAGGAGAAGAAACTAGTCTTTCCTAGTAAGGTTTACTGCATATAAAGAACAGTTCAATTTTAAACCAGCAACACACCCACGCATTGTGTAAACACAGGTCATTTCTTTAAACATATACATAAATGCCATTTCTAGTAGTAGGTTATTAACACATGTTCATTCGAAGTTTACCAACACTTTTTTTTGTTTTTTGTTTTTTTATGAGGACCTCTACAGTGCTAAGAATTGTGTGGAAAAGAAAATATATTATGGATACTATTAGTATAAAAATATTTTAATGTGATAAGTTATGAGGAAGCATAACTGAAATTCAACGCAGATGAAAATTCAGAAAGGAAAACACATTTGTAATAGTATTTGAAGATGCTTCCCCAGAGCCTGGGCCAAGTTTTGGAGATCCAGATGAAATAAGCACTCAACAATTGAAGGCTGTCCTAATAACTACTTATGTGTAATAATGATCTTGAGGAACTTAATAATCAACATTTCAGTAAAGTCTTTTCCTACAAAAGATTTCAAAAAAGGGATACTCTACATTTTGGTCTACTTCCCTCCACCTCTAACTCCCCTACCTAGAAAAGTAAAGTGGGAGAAATACCTCACAAATCTCTCTGTAAGTTGCTGGACGAAATTGTAAATTTCAATCCAGTTATTTGCCACACTCCCAGACCTGAAAAATGAAATTGAACATATCAGAAAAAACAAACATTTACATTGAGGTAAACTGGCCTCTTCTAAAAGCAAAGTAACAATATCACTAGCTGAAACTTAGGTGCTACAAGATTCAAGGAAGTCAACCCAACTTCGGGAACACCTGCCTGCTAACTATTTGGAGTAGGATCCCAGCTCTTTAAACACAGCCTTCCTTCGCTGGAAATGCAAACCACACTGGGTATGTTAACCCTTGGCTTTTCCTAGTATAAGACCAGGCAAACTTTAGCCAGAGCAGCAGAGTAAGGACAGAGAGGCCGAGGAAGAGTCCAAAGGCTCCTTGACTGGAAAGCAGTGATTACCTCCCCTCCCCTCAGAATCTAGCAGCTCCAGGATCCTATCACCCCGACTGCTTCAGGCTGCCACAGATCCGAAAGCACTTGCCCTCCGCACAAAGATTGCAACAGGGCACCCATCGAAGGGTTTCTAACACACGCCTCCCCAGAGCGCACACACATCTCAGCTTCTTCCCCAGCCACAGCTCATCCAATGCCACCCACACCAGAAGACCCTGGACCTCCTTCCGGCACTCACTTGTCCAGGACGAAGTAGAGATCAAAGGCTCCTCTGCAGGAAGGCTGCTCCTGGGCTCTCAGCAGCCCCCCAGGACCGCAGAGCAGCAGCAGCCACAGCCCCGGGACCTGCCAGCTCCCGGGACAGAGGGCCAGGGACCGTCCCGCCACCATCCTGCGGCCAGGGGCCTGCGATTCCGTTCTGCTCGCAGCCCCCTCGGCTCGACTCAGTGAGGACACTACCGTGGTAGGAGTTACCAGGGGTCCTGGGGCCGGGGACAGCGAGCGACTAGGTCGCTGGCGCCTGGGGCAGCGGAACCCACTAACTGACAGAGGGAGGAAGAGAGGGAAAGAGGGAGGTCCTAGGAGGACAAAGGGAGACTCTGCAACCGACTGCCTCAGCTGCCGCCGGAACTCTTGACGAATCCCAGTGGAAGAGCGATCCAGTGCTTCCCCTCCGGATTCCGGAGAGGTCCTTCAGACAATGAGGGCCCACGGCGACAGCTCCCAAGGGAAGTTCCTCCCCTGCCGCAGGCCCAGCGTCTAGCGCCTGCCTTGGACCGGGACCGAAAGTCCCATTCCTCTGGGCGGGCTGAAGTCCGGCTGCGGCAGCGCGCTGCGGGGCGGGCGCCTCCGGGTCGCCGCCACCGCCGCGAAACTTGGAGTGGAGGTCCCTGTCTTCTGGTTCCCTCCCTCCCGCGGTCCAACTCCCCTCTGTACTCCAAACTTTCTTCCTTGTGCTCTGCTCTGGCACGACGCAACCGGGCGGTCCTCTTTAGGGGAGGAGGCTGAGCGGGCCCTGGGCTAGTGGCTCGGACAAGCCACTTCAATCAAGGCCAAAAGCAGGATCTGGCCAAGTCTCATCTAAGTGTGTCAGTGTGCGCCTGAGGGCGAGGGCGGGGCCTGATCTGAAGCCTGCGAGCCACACACGCACACTTGTGAGTTTGTGCCTGAGCTGAAAATGACTAATGCTTGCCAAATTTTGGAAAGGGAAGAAGGACTTTAGCAAAACAAATGTCCTGTAGAAACTAAACATACCGTAGATCCTTCAGGCCTGGCCTATTTCAGCAGCTGTGCAGAACAGTCCTCTGTGTGGCTGGAAGACTGAAGACTAGCAATTTCAAGGGAGGTGATGTTCTCCTCGCTCAACCCCACCCTCACTACCACAAGCACACAGTTTTTTACTTTGAAACTGCTACCTAGGAAGGCAGCTTCCTCTTTTTCTATTATAAAGCTACTTTGTACTTTCATTTCACCAAGCAAAGAAAAGGTAGGGGGAGAAGGTGCACGCAAAACTCTTTAGGATTGGAAAGTTTTACTTCCACCGTCATTCATCCCAAGATCCAGATATTAAGAATTTCGTCTCTGGGCAAACTAGGCCACCCATGCCAGACTTGTGAAGGAGCTGGAGTTTGCATGCACTCAAATTCTAGAAGCACTCATTCGACACTCCTCTCACTCCCCTTCTCTCTACCGATGACTTCTACCTTCCCTTTGTTAAAACTGATTTTTAGAATTTACAATCTCTAAACTGACTTTTAGAATTTAGGATGATTAACAGTAATATGTGGTATCACCTCCTCCTTTGTCTTTTAACTAAATCAATGCTTTATGATAAAAAGTTCACATAGTACTTAATCATGTATTGCTTTTTAATCTCTTGTCATATGTATATAAATTTTCATTTACATTATCTTTGATATACATCCAGATTTATAAGCATTTTGAAGATAGAAATCATTCACTTTAACAAAATTATTAAGTATCAACTATCTATCAGGCACTGCTTTAGGACTTACAGTTAATGTACAGAACAAGATGACAAGTCACTGCTTTCATGAAGCTTGTAGTCTGGCTGAGGAAGAAAAACAGACAAAACTTAAAAATGCCCATATTAGAAGGTGGTTTGCAGAGTTTTAAAATATACTAATATGATAGAGAACAACTGAATAGATGACTAACAAAAAGAAGGCAGCTATTCCAAGAGCTAAAAGAAGAAATATTCCTGGCTCCTGCAAGTCTCCATAAAGCATCAACTTAGCACAGTCAAGAAACAAAAGGAAAAGCAGAGTGGCTGGAGCTTCATGGGTAAGATGAAGAAGGGTAAGCCGGGCTACGTTATGTGTTGCTTTATAAATTGTGATTTAAAAAAAAAATCAGATCTTTAATATTAAGTGTAATAGGAGCCCAATAGAGTTTAACACTGAGGGTAGGGTAGGGAATAAAGTGATATGATCTATGTTTTTCAAAGATCATTCTGGCTGATACAATACAATGAACCTGGAGGCAGCGAAAATGAAAGCAGGGAGACCAGGGCATAATAAAATGGTATCTTGGACTATCATCCTTATGGAGGCTAAACTTAGAGATGAATGAATGAGAGCTTTAATAAATACAGATGATCTTCAGTTTGGAAATATCTGCCACTTGGAGGTGGAAATTCCAATAGCATCCTCTAGATCCACCTGGTGGGGTAGGGAAGGTACTGATGGGGCAACTGGCTGCTTGACCTTTCATTAGAACTGAAAGTAACTGAGCTCTAGAAGAAAGTCCGAGGAGAGGGATGGCTATATTAAAATCATCCTAATTCTGTCCTCCTCGACTTCATCTTTTCTTGAGGTTCTGAAATTCTGATTTTCTGCAGCTATTAGGACTCCAAAGATGTACTGCCATCTCTCATTTCACATTTGGGCCCAACCATGGGCCCTTAATCTCCTTGACTTCTTATAACAAAGCTGAAGCAGACTGACATTTCCAGGAAATTTGTATCAAAGAAGCTTGTTAAAGTTTCTTTTCAAGTTTTTTATCATTTATTGTTGGCTAAAACTGGTCTTCATTTTCAACTTTAGTTTTAATCAAGACAGAATCAAAGATATATTTCTTTAGCAATTAATACCTTACCAGTATATGATTGAATAAAATCTGGGGATAAAAATCTGTAATGACAACTGGTTTCAAGTTAGCAGGAGACAGATAGTGAAGAAATATGAGATGTGATGCTAACCATGTACTATATCCTCATGAAGTATTTTAAACTCACATTTGTTGGCTGCCTTTCTTCTAGCTTCTTCACTCATTGTCTGCTTATCTTCTGTGCCTCCATAAACTGATTTAAGAAACTTTCTTGTCATAGGCCCAAATTAAAGCAGAATACTTTGAACTTAAAATTTGTACTTCCTCAAAATTCCCAGGCCCTCCTCAGTCCTCCCTCTCAATTCTTCTTTCTTGATAAGGCCAGTAAAGGTTATCAACATACTAAAGCATATCACCATTCTTTTGTTTGTTCATTTGTGTAATTAATTCAGCCCAGTTCTGTAACTCTTTTCATTTTACTCCCTTGCTCATATAAGATCCTCAGCAAAGCAGGGAAATGGCCTTACCTAGCACAGACCAATAATTAATCATTAGTCATACAATTATCAGAATCACTTTTACGTAATAAAATTCAGTGGGAAAGTCATTAATTACTGGGCAAGCAAAGGTCCTGATTTGCTCCATACAAGACGTGTCCAGGGACAAGGGACTTTCAGTGCTACAACTGGGGCAGTCCCTGGGATAGTACCTGGCAAAGAAGGTTATTGGTTACCAAATTTCCAAGCAATAATGAGGGCAGACTTGGGACTCTCAGCAAGCCATGAAAAGGAGCAATAACAATACTTTCCCTTCTCCTCTATCATGTAAGAAGACTATGGAATTGTGATTCCTGGACCCTAATCAGGTAAGGTTTCAAACTTATCATAGCACCATAGCAGACATTCTAGAACTCTGTTTAACTTTCAGTTTTAAATCATGAATGGGGTAGGGGATGCAGATTTTAAGCAGAGAGAGAGAGGTGGTGGTGGAGGGGATAGAGAGGAAGAGAAAGAGGGACTAGACTGAATTATTTAGATAAAGAAATCTAAAATACTTGTCTTTATCAAATTATCTAGATTTCTGTTGAAGTATTTTGCCTCACAATCCATACAAGCCTCTACTCCTTGAAAATTCTTTGTATCAAACCAAACTCTGAATTCTATGTTAGAATTTATCACCGCATTGCATAAAATACACTACTAAATCCAAAACCATTTTAAACTCAATTTAACACTGTTAGAATAGCTTGAGGGTAGCACCTGATGACTAAAAATGTTCACTAGGCCCTCTATAACTGTCTCTCTCTTTGAACTGCAGACCACCTATAAATTTCTTGTTCATTTTTATTTATTTCTTTAATAACTTTCATTTAACAAATATTTATTGATATCAACTATGTATCTGGTAATGTTCTAAGCAGAAATATACCCTAAAGAGTTCACCTTACCAACATTCTAATATTAATTTATTTCTATATCTTCCTTACCCCAAACAAACAACAAGAGGGGCAAATAAACACAGGAAAATAAAATGAGATAAATGTGCCTTTTATGTGTAAAAAAAAATCACATAATTTATATTATTTACAAGTAGATATTTTTATACGACATTCACAATGACAAACATGACTCTCCTGGAAGTTAAGTACCATACTGGATGTGATTTATATTCACATTACATATTGAATGATTCATTATATCATATCTACAGTGACTCAGCGAAGCAAATAAATCTTTAGTACCTGTAGGTGACAAAGCTTATTTAAACTTTTATCAGGTATGGTCATTAAAGAGTTAGATTTTCCCAATGTCTGAACTAGTTCCTGAGAGAAAAAAAAAATGCTTTTAGAAAGTGCAATTACTTCTAAATTAATATCTCCATGTATAACAACAAGAGATGTCAACCAAAGACAAAAATTGACTACCAACATCTGCATTTGGGATTGAACATGTTTTAAATCCAGAGTCCCCAAACACACCTGAGAGTCAGCTGTGCATGGAGAAGGTATACTGGAACATGCTCTCTGGCAAACACTGCGAGGGGTGAGAGATGCAGGAATGGTCACAGGGAAAGGTGGGCGTGATGCAATAGCAAAGGAGGCCTCAGCAGACTCCAGTGGTAGCTCTGATTCACAGTTGTTCTGATTTGAATGGAAAAATGGGACCAGGGCTTTGCATTCCCTCATGGACCAGACATTTAGTGTGGGCTTTCCCCTTAGAGGGAGATAACTTTGGGGCAAGGCAGCTTCATTTCCCTTAGGGCATTTACGAGGAGGAACTCAGTGGTGAGCTGTCAGTAGAGAAACTCCTGTCTAGAGAAACTCCTGTCTATGAAGGAGGAATCTAGTGATGCAGCCACAGCATTTAGATATCTGCAAAAAGCCAAGTCATCTGGCAGCTTGTTTGATGTAAGTCATATCTCATGTGCAATGTCACACCATCATGAACTAGGTCAGGTTCAGAATGGTATCCTGGAGTGGTAAAGTCCTGTAACTGCATCCCTTCCTCTCAGGCCATCACAGACCTGGTCCAGGTCAGTTTCTCAGTTCTCAGTGGAGTTATTCTAATAGTATACTGTCTTCCCACACCTCCTACACACTTCAGTAACTGTAAAGTCAAGCACATTAATCACCTACCTGTAACTGCCAATGAGATATCATTTGTTTACAACTTAAGACCCTCCACATCATCACAAATTAGCTCTCCTCGCCACTAACAAATTAAGTCCTTTCATGTACTCTATGCTCCAGAGAAACCAGGGTAGTCACTGTGTCACTCATGTACTTACACAATTACACCTTTGGGTCTTATCTCATTTTGTACCATTTCCCTGACACTATGTTTCACATGTCAAATTCTGTCTCCTATTTCTCTTCCCTTTCATTCCCTGAATGAAAAATTCAGGTCAAAAGCCACTAGATAGGGCCAGGCAAATGGTATCAGGGTGGAGATGAGCTTAGTAGTCTAATGCAGGGTGTCAGAGGTGAAGCAGATTGGAGAGTGTCACCCTGGTGCAGGGAAGGGAAGCTTGACATGGAGTAATGGAGCCCAAGAAGGGTGAGGGAGATGTCCACACTGGAGGACAGTAGCCCAACTTGAGTTAGAGGACAAGCTTAGGTGAAGAGGATAGTGTGTGTGTGTGTGTGTGTGTGTGTGTGTGTGTGTGTGTGTGTGTGTGGTTGTGGCACTGACCAATGTGTGGTTTCTGAGATTAAGGGGAGAAAGACTTCTGAACAGTGGGGAAGCTCATTGTGGAGCAGAGTCCAAGCATGGGCTCCAAGGGGCTCGCGCATTGCAGGGTGCCAGCATGAACGAGGAGAGAAGAGAGTCTGCAGTGGAATATGAGTAAGCAGCAGGCAGAGAAGCACAGTACAGGTATAAGAGCCTGAGCAGAGCAGTGCGCAGAAGAATTGTGCACAGGCTTGTATGGGGCTGAACTTATGCAGGATAAGGGGAGCTTCAGGACAAGGAGCAGCCAGGCACAGGAAATCTAAACCCAGGTAATGGATGGAAGGCTTTTCATTAGGCATCAATTTCTCCCCAGAGGGTAACAGAAAATCCGCACACAGGTTGCAGAAATTTCCCAGGCAGAATGGCAGCCAAGTACAGAGTGTCAGAGCCTGAGTCGGGGTGCAGGGTGGTGACAGTGTCAGAACTCTTGCAGGCTGAGGGAATCAGTGGTGGTAGAGAGGCTATAATGCTCGTGAGAAATTGGTTACATACAGGGGGTTGATAAATTAAGTAAATATAGATTATAGGAGCCATATTTCCCTATCAGAGAAGGAAGTGACACATAAGGAAATGGGAAAATGATATTCTTCTCATAGGTCCTTGATGCATATTGACACAACTTGATTCATAAGCCAGTTTTCAAATTCTAGTCATTTTGCATCCCAGCTTGGGGAGAGGTGGGAATCAAAGAAAAGAGAAAATAAAGTTGCTTGAAATGGTAGTTGTGTGGATATACTTGACACTAATCCAGCTAACACATCTTTCTACATGCTAGAAAAACACTTTAAATGGACATTTCCTACAGGTAAGCTTCCTCATGATCTAAATCCACCCGTATATGCTCATGCCAGACATTGTTCAGAACAGAGTTACAAAAGGAGAGAGGCGGGACAGGGGTGTGGGAATCGTGACCGAGGCAGTATGAAGGCAGCAGCTGGGGCTCATTAGATGCCTTTGCACTTCATGTCCTCCCTGATTGCAGCAGAGAGGGCAGTTCCCTTGCAGCTCGGTGCTGGAGTGTGCTTTGGGAGTTGTTCCTGTAAGTCAGCCTTCACTCTCCTTCAGCAATCCAAATGACTCTGTGAGGTGTTTATGCCCCTTAATAAACCCCTTTCTTTTAAAGTGACTAGAGTAGATTCTGTTTTCAAAGACATTGACAAATCCTAACATTCTACGATCTCCTTGAACCTTAAATTAATCATTTTGTTGGCATTTATAATTATGATAAAAGGTTATAAATGAAAGAAAAGAAATAAGAAATTATGAATTTTAAAATTATCCATTGTACTCATTTGACATTATTCCTCTCTTTAGTAAACTCAGATATCCCTGGAGGAAAAAGAGAAATTAGATTTTTTTAGAAAAAGATCCAATCTACTTCTTTGAGAATATTGCAAGACAAGTTCAAATCTATTTAGCCACTTAACGGACACAGAGGTAGAAATTTAAAATAACAAAATTCAAAGAATGAAAGAGACTATAGCTAGAAAAAGGTAACTCAGAAGGGAGACGAAACAAGTTACAGCTAAAATTGATTAAAGTCACAAAGGACATAAGTAATCTTTCAATCTGCCACTCCCAGATTACCTTAAATAAATTACACATTTATACCTACTTCTAAGAGGTTACACTATAGAATAACTTAGAAGAATTTAAATTATCATTGTAATATCTATTTTACAATATGTTGTAATATATAATAGTTGGAAAATAATAATAAAAACAAATTTTGATAACCATATAAAGATTTTACAGCATTCTGTCTCTACTGTCTTTTTGTTAAACACTTTCAGTTTTCAACCAGCTAGCTTTAAACACTGGGTACATTAAAAATCAACTGTATTTGATCTCAGTTCCTCCTTATTTATAACCTTTCTCAAAAGAAACAAACAAAAGACTTACTTATCCTGGGTATGCTGCCCAAATTAGTATATCCTTATCCAATCCTTCCAACTAAGGGAATTCAGATCTGGCTATTCTTGCTTTCTGGCTTGCAATCTGCTGTGGGAGAGGGCCCCCCTATACCTATGTTTCTACCATTTCCTAAAAAAAAAATCAACTCTTGTAAGCTAAGCACTAATTTAAAGACTACAGGCAACATGAAAAGGAAAACTTCTTTTTACTTGTTTCAAACTTGTTTCATAACATTTTAAACAGCCACGGTGTTTCTGCTCCACGATATTTAAGCTTTGGTATAAACTATATTTTTTTAGATAAAAAAAGTTTGAAATGTAATTTTGCTATTTGGAGTGCCTACCACAAGTACTACAATTAAAAAGATTTTTCATATTTTGGAGGCCTAGCATTTCTCACGGAAACCGCTTGATTAGTGCATATCCAACTTTATTTTAACAGCACATATGGCACATAGATTATCTATCCCAGTTTTCTTGGGAAGTTCTTTGAAAGGAGCAGTAGGAAAGTTGTCAGTCCCCAAATGGCCAATGGGTTTCATATGTAGCAAATTTGGCTAGCAAAAATACTGACTTAAGTTCAGCAACTCTGGACCACAAGCGCCTGAGGCTATTTTTTAAAGATTAGTAAACCACAGGTTTGCTTTTGACCTTAATCTTTATACAGAGTTAACACTTCTTCATCAAATAAAGGGAGCTTCAAATTGAAGAAATCCATTCTTACAAATTTTAAAAATGTATTAATCAAATAATTATTTAATGCCTGGTCTCTGCAAAGCACTTCTCTGTGTGCTTTTTGGGAGACACAGAGTCTATGAAGAGAGATAGGGTAGTTAGATATTCTAGTTATTAAACTAAGATAAATGACTAACCAGAATACCAACATCAAAATGATATGATGGAGTGCAACAAGAATCCAGAATAGAAAGAAATAACTCCTAGTTGGAGAGATCAGGATTAATAAAGGTCAGATCATTTAACATGCATCTTGAAGGACTGGTATTGCTTTTAAGATTATCACAGATGGGAGGAAGAAAATTGCAGAAAGAAAAGGCATAACTAGCTTCTATATCTGAGGGTAAAGGCTGGTGGCATCATTAATTAAGATGGGTAGAAGAGGAAGCTTATTTTTAAAAACAGGCACAACCTTTTGACTACTTTCTTTACCTGTCTCATAGTATTACACATATCATAGTACTAGTATTGAGTTTTAGTCATATATTTCATTATGCTTTCTCCAGAATATTGTCAGCATCTTCTTAACAATTAGTAAGACTACATTACTTTAAAGTTGATATAAAGGAACCGCTTATCAAAATATACTTGGAGAAACAATAGTCTATGCCCCACTCCAGCCCCCATCCAAGGGAACAGAAGCGTAGAGTAGTAAATGTACAGAGTACCTAATGCGCACAGAAAGAAATTTAATTTCAGTGGAGCCCTGAGTATGTAGAGATGAAGTAGAAAGTAAAGTGACAGAGTTGGGTGAGATCTAATATGTAGTTGGCATTAGATCAACGCTGCCTACCACCTGTTTTGTAAATAAAGTTTTACTGGACACAGACATGCCCATTTCTTATATATTAACTGTGGCTACTTTTGTGCTACAGTAGCACAATTCAGTAGTTGAGGCAGAAGTCATATGGCCCACAAGCCTAAAATATTTACTATCTCGCTTTTAATAAAAAAGTTTTCCAAAGATAAAAACTTTTCAGTGTATGAACATTTCTGAGTAGACAAAATGGAGACAATAATATATGTTAAATGACAGGGGTTTGAACAGAGCTATGCTTTTAGAAGGATAATCAGGTGCTGTGGCAAGACAAATTGGAGAGGCAAGATACTAAGGAGCTGAGAGCACTTAAAACTTTTCAAAATATATAAAATTTACTATTATTTTATTGCTTTTTACCTTGTGTCCAATGAAATATTAATGCTTAGATTGATTCAAAACTGTAAATTTAACAGTAAATCAGAATAATGACACTCTTAAGGGTGGGAAGGTAAGGGAATTTCTGTGCCTCACAGAAATATATGTAGGCTGGAGGTAAGCTATGCCTGGAAAAAAGTGGGAGACTGAGCAAGCTGTGCATGAGACTGTGGGTAGGAAGGCTCAGAGGAAACAGCACATAGGAACTCTCATTGTTGGAAAAGGGTCCCAGAAGATCTTGACAATAGTGAGCCTGCCATTTCTAAGCCAAAATCCTCAATCCAATCCATAGGGTTCACCTCATGGAAGAAGTAAATTTGATTACAGTAACAGATACCAATGTGAACTATATATAGTCAAAATGAAGTATCATTAAGCTATAGAGTGTCTCATGGAAACTAAGGAGAGGACTATAATAGAACTTACGAATATGACTAGAGTCTAACCTGGAAAGTCAAGATCCCAATTTCAAATTCCCAGGAAATAAGATTTTGTTGTATTAATCTAGTTTGGATCCAGTGTCCACTTTTGCTTGCAGCTCAAATTCAGATACAAGAACATGCAAAACATGGCCAATGGGGCCCCGCCCATGGTGGTGAGAGGACATTTGCTAGAGATGAGGTGCTAGGAAAATGTCTCAAAAAAGTGTTCTCCACAAGAAGCATAGCCCCTCTTTCATAAAGGAAGTCATCAAGGGAGCAAGAGTCACTTTACGAAAATTCTACTTATACTCAAGTTTTACAGAATACCACAGTTCTATATAATGCAATATCTGCATTTTTACATGGATCATTCTCATCTCCTCTCTGTCCAAAAAATTTTTCTCTCACATGAAGCTCAGTCAGACAAAGAAAAGGCTGGTAACGGCTTTTGTAAATTAATTTTAACAATTATAGTCAACATTTTGATTAATGATCTACCCAACTGTTAAAGAGAAATAAAATGCAGTGCATGGTTCAAAAAAGCTTCTGTTTTTGAAACTCTGACCTTGACAAATTTGCACTTTAAAGGTATTCATTAATGATTTCCTTTCCATAGTACAAATACTGAATATAAACCAAAGGAGCAAAGTAGGCACAAACATCAATATGTAAAGGATAATGCAGATAAATTTATTGCACCTTGAGGTGATTAGTTTAAAACTCATTGAATATCTGGTCTTTGAATTAATACCTTTCTTGTTCATACATGATATAGTACAAGAAGAATCATGTGGAAGTCAAAAAATAAGCTAACAAAGTTGTTATTTTCACCATTCATCATATCCTTGACACTTGTAACAAAATGGTTTTCCATCCTGAATTGATAGTCAAAACAGAGGGACTTCACATAGAATTTCAAGCTGCATTCATGTTAGATGATATCATAACACAATACCAAATTCATGAGATCAAACAAATAATTTCTCTTTTCCCCAATGCAGAATTTTTAACTAGTAACATTCCTTACAAGAGCATCTTGTAGGAGATAAAATGCATTGACATTCTTTATATGTTACTATATGCTGGGATTTAAACTGAAAGCTGGTTCCACAGAGAAATTAAGCAAAAAAAAGAAGGTATTTTTAAGTCTTCTTGCTGTGGCTTAATAAGAAAACTAACAGTACAGACTAAAAATGTATATGTAAGTATAAAATAAATTTCTGAAGAAACACGACAAAAGATTTGCAATCACCCCTTTGCAAAAAACTACAAACTATTCCATCTTTAGTATGTGAGGGTGATGGACCCTATGATTGTGTCTATATTATTCCCTCTCTCTTAAGTCAGACCTCCACTAGCAAAGAGATATTTAATATTATTTATCTTAATGTTTTTGTATTTGCCCTTGGTCCCCTTTCTTCCTAACTTTGCTGATTTAATTTATCTCATATTTATACACATGTGTCTCTGAAATATTTGTCTGTGGTCACATACATGTAGACTAACACCTTCTATGTATTATCCTTAAGGACCTTTCTCAGGTAAAGAAGTAGGTCTTCTCTCATCCTGTGCTTTTAAATTTTGCATCTTTTAGAGATTAAGCATTCATTTTTTTTCTGACCTTTCTCTGTGGGATTCTGTGTTTATAGCTTTCATATAAATGGTATCATCTGATATTCACAATTACTTCCTGGAAAAGATGTTCTTTTATATCTTCTTATGGAAAAAAATGAGGCACAGAAAATCAAGGCTTAGCTATTACATTGCAAAGGACAAACTTCAGTTTTGTTGTCTGTCTGGAGCAGTTTTTTTCCCACTGTGCCTTGGCTCTTGCTCTGCAGGGTCTTCCCATGAAAGAGCACAGCTTCAATCCGGCAGCCCTCTCTGCACAGCTCTTTGCTTCTAGAATCTACTCCTTCTTATTTTAATCCCATCCCTTATAAATCACCTTTCCATTAAATTATCCAATTTGAGGGTCTTTCATCTATTTTTTTCTGGGAATCAGATTGATATGGCTAACCCCTAAACAGCATTCTCCAACTCCCTACAAGTTTCCAATCATACTTCCTTTTTCTACCATGCTCCACCTCAACTACTCTCCCTCTTGTTTCTGTTAAAGTACCATTCTTGCATTTCTTGCTGTAGACAGGAAATGTCAAAGTTTCCTCATAAAAAGAAAACAATCTGAAAACAAACATTCACACTAATATATGCATCACTGATAAGTATTTAACGTATTACCTTTCCTTCTAGTTCATTTCCAAATTGACCAGCAGCATTTGCATATTCACTTTAATGTCAAAGAATAAACATGTAATGGCAGAATGCCAGGCATCTGCTGCAGGTGCTTACAGTCAAGTGCTTTTGACCATGTAGGCTCAAAGATCTGTAGTTAAGAAGAAGAAGTATTGCTAGGGCTGAATTTCAACGCTACTTTTAAAGTATCTAACTCACTCCCAACTCTGAATCTAGTTGGTGACAAAAGCATCTAACAGATAAAAATTGATAGGAAATACATTAATATTAGACAAAAGTAAAAGAATGTGCTTCAATGAAAAGTTCCAGGAGGGTTTTCTATTTTGCTTACGTGTGATCTCCAACTCAAAGCACATGAGCAGTAAAAAACAATTCAATGACATAATGTAGTCAAATATTTTTTAATGAACATAACTTTGTCATTCCATGTAATTACTTATTCTCTTCCCATTTAATATGAATGAAAGAAGTCTATAGATTTCAACTAAATAAAATACAAATTTTAAAATATAATCATTTTAAAATTTCCTATGGACTTTTTAAAAATAGACACATTAGAGAGGATTGGAGATAGGATTGTCTGTACATTATCAAGAAATAACCCAAATAAAAATATGCTTCCAGACATGTACAGATGGCTGTTTTATAATCACTGAAACTTAAGAAATGATGAAATATGGCTGGCCTTTAGGTTTTCTGGATGAAGTCTATTACAGGATGATTTAGCATCTGAGGATCCAGAGGATGTATAACAAGTGTTATCACCAAAATAATGTTGGATAAAGTCTTGAGCCGAGCAGAAGTAAGAAAGCAGCCTGGGGCCTTGGCAACCTTCTGTCTGGCCTGTGGCACCGTTATCTGCCACAGTATCTAGTCTGTACAGAAACCTTATTTTAATTTCACTTGGGATCCATATGTTTCTGCTGACCTTTCCTTGCAAAAATGACTTTTTTCCCACATTTTGCTATTTTCTGCTTTCTAAGCATGTGGGTATTTTTAAAAATTCTTTTGGTTTTGTTGAAGTGACATTTTATTTGCTAAGACAAACAAAGCTTCTAACATAAGGATGGTGATTAAAAGAGTTTGATAGTATCTTAAATCTACACATAACATAAAGAATATCCCAGGCCGCATTTATTTTCTGACACTAGCACCTATACTTCTAATGCCATATTTGTTTAATTCAATAGATTATCATCTTTAGCTTCATTCTTATTAAAATGAATTCTAGTTCATTTTAGTTAATTGTTGGGGTTTTTTAATGCATTTATAAAAATATTAGCAAACCATATGGATACATTACTCATTTTTAAACCCCACAGAAACTGAGTTTTCAAATTATAATTTGAAATATGTAAAATCCATCAAGAGAGCATGCCTGATATAAGAGAAAACTTAACCCTAATCAAATGTACTAAATTTATCTGAAGAGAAATTGTCGCCAGATGGTCTGCATGAAGTAAGTCAAAAAACACAATTCTGTCAGAGATGAAGGTCACTTGGCCAGCTAATGTGGACATTCTGGTTGCTTGGCAAATACAGACTTACAGTGTGTTGGGAGACATCATGTGTCAGAATTTGATGATATCAGCCATTAAGATCATCCCATAACTGGGCTCTGGTTACATTTCTACCAACCAATTTGAATTTCCATAGAAATTTTTTTTTAGAGGGGAGCAAGTGTGCAAACCAGGTGATATCAGTATTTTGGTTCATTTGGCAGTTATATTTCTCATTAAAATTAATAAACAAATTGTCACACTGAATTATAAAAATAGGCACCTATTATAATAAAATTATTCCTACCTTGCTTCCATAGCTATGCTAATATTTAGGTAACTTCTATAGTTTCCTTTTCTTTTTACCATTATTTCTCAATTCTTACCTTCTAACAAAACTAACTGTAAAGTGTTATCCCACCTATTTTATAGGATGATTATAAAAATTAAGTGAAAGAAAGTACTTTTATTAAATATAATAATGATGTAATTTTATAATTAAAATTAATATTAATACCTTCACATTGTAAGTATTCTGTAAATCCTTCAGACTTATTTGTAAGATAAGTAAGAAAAGGAGTTAAGGTGAGTCAACAAAAGATTATTGAGGAACTTTATCTCTCTACTTCTTTTTTACTGGAATCGAGTTGCTTCTTTTATTCTGGTTCTTTTAACTTAAGCATAATATAACTGTCCTTTACAAGTTCTAATGTGCCTATCTCTTATTCACCTTTCTTTCTATTTATATATTGTGTTTCTCTGTGTGTTTGTGAATTTGCATATACTCAGTCAACTATTTATTCCTCTCCTTATTCTAAGTTGATTTTTCTTCACTTCTTTCACAAAGTATTGTCATAATAGTATTAGTTGAGCTTTATTGAGTATTGTGTTTAAATATAACCTAATTTAATATTCAAAATAACCCTAAGATATAGATATTGTTTATGAGTGTTTACTGTGTGCTTAGTACTTTATTTCCATTCATTTACCAAGTACAGAACTGAAGTTCAGAAAATTTCCAGCATGACCAAGGTCACAGAACTGATAGGTAGAGAAGCTGAAATTTGAATCCAGTTATGTTTGACTCTATGGAACTATATTAACTATTTTTATATTTTTATTTTTAATTTTTTTATAAAGTAACATGTTTCTCAATTTCTTACCCCATTTCTAATCTTTGATTGGAGAAGCAAAATAGGTAAATCTATCTTCCAATAATTTAGCAGCATCTTCCAGTATTATCTATATTTCTAATACTATGTAATAACAAATAACCTATTTATTGTGACATATTTTGATTATTCACTGATGACTACATTCTATAAAAGATGAGATTTAACTTCCTATACCTATGCCTCATATGCAGACATTTCCTTCCACCTATCTTCCCAGAGGAGCTGTATTAGTGACAATATTTGTAGGTCATTTTTATGGGCCGTTTCCCCAGAGATGAATCCTACAACCTCCTGTCTAAGGGATATAAACTTGGCCTCCCAGTAATGTGAATGTTAAGAGTCCCATGGAAAGGGGTTCTACAAGTCTCATTTTTCAGAATGTAGACTTTCACATTTTCCCATTTTCATTATGGTATCTACCCTCCATATCCACTCTTAACTGTATCTGCTATCTTCGAGAGCAGAACATATTTGGTTCAACAAGTTAACTTCCAGGTTTCTCCTTGGGAAAGAGTGAGAATAAGGAGAAATGGGAATTCCTCCTTATAATTCTGTCAATCTATTCTCCCACTTTCTGCCCCACCCTCTATTCTCACCTCCAAAAGCACCTTGCAGTTTCAATTTGAGAGCATTTCCAGGGTTTGGCAGTTTTAATTAGCTTATTGGTAGGCTGAGGATTCAGCTTTTCTAGATCTGCTAAGTCAGTTACCACTCATCCATCTGCTTGGCAGCTTCTAAAATTATTCATTGTTCCAAAAATGTACTGGAATGTTAAGTGAGTAATTGAGAGGTGAGGTCTTATACTTTGAATTAGCAAGCAAGATCAACCAGTGAGAACATACTTGTTCACAGTGTTAATATTCTGGCCTTCTCCAAGGCTATTTAAGAAATGGGGATGTTGGTTAGGGAGAGGAAATTACAGATTATTCAATTTCTATTTGAGTCTATCATTAAATAACCTTATGTGAAAATTACTTGTAAGAACCATAAACTCATCACTTCTATTTTACATAGAATCTCAGCTTGTCTACTTTCATTTAATCTCTCTCTGGACCATGTATGCTTCTTATCAGTATATCCCCAGTGCCAAGTATGCTGCCTGACCTATAATTGGTACTCAATAAATGTGGAAAGAATTAACATAAAGACCTAATCCTCACGTATAGGTTTAGTTCACTTCAGCAATAAAGTTTCAAGATTTATGGTCACTGTTGTTTTCAAATGGAAGTATATTGCATTGACATTGGCTTCATGATTTGATAGAGAACAGCAGTAAAATCTTTATGAGAAACTTCCTTATATTTTGTTGTTCATAAGTATTGGAAGAATATTAATCTTTCTTAAAAGATTCTATCTAATGTCTACTTTGGATAAAAACTGGAAATTCAAGAGGAAAAATATATAAAATGTATGTATGTTTCACATTTGTATCCCATCTGCAAACTGAGATGTGCAAGAATTAAATATTATTTATTTTGTTCTAACTACTCAATTTGAACTCTGATAGAAAGTTCCAGAAGTAATTAAGTAATCTCAGTCAATCCCCGTGACTCCCTACTTCCTTTTGCAGGGTGCATCTACAATCAGAGAGACTTTATCAAGGTGTTTATATATATGGAAGGAGTGGAGGAAGGACAGGTAGAATATGGTCTTCAGTGTCATCTGTTCACATGGCATATGCCAACCAGATTCAGTCTACAAATGAGGAGAAAGTGAAGGATCAGCTTAGGAGGAAGGATAGTGGAAATGGAAAATGCCAAGAAAATCTCAGTTAATAGCTCAAAAATACATTGTCCCATGTTTTCCAATTGGAATCCCATGGGTTGATGTACTTCAGTGTTTATTTTATCACATCTTGCCCCAACTTCTTTCTTGTTGTTATTTGTCTTTCCACAAGTTCCTGCACCCCCTTCCCACATTCCCCAGTGGTTTATTTCACCTGGCCTAAGCTGTTTGTTCCTGTCTCACAGTTGGCTTGCTGCCAATAGGGTGGGATAACCAGGCTGAGCCAAGCTATCCAGATAATGTCATTCCTGGCAGGAAGAGAGATTTGCAAAAGAAACACACATTGTGCCTTTCTCACATTCCGGACACTCCCAAGAATCATGGGGCCCTCTCATACAAAACTGGCTCTCCACTTCATTCATCTGGCAGCCAAGACCCAGAAACTAAATCTGGTTTCTAGCAACAGTAGTGGTAACAACAACATCAAAACTGGTTTGGTCCATTCCACAGATGTAAAAAATTGTTTTTTATTGGCTTTGACAGATACTCCTGCAAGCAGTGTTTCTGGATACCACATCTATTATTTTTATTGAGAATTTGACTTTTCATGACTCAACAATAATAACGATTGACATATAGTGAACCCTTTTCTGGCTTAAGCTAAATATTTTACATAAACTCACTAAATCCTCATCACAATCTCATCTCTATTTTACAGATAAAGAAATAGAATAGACAGTAGATATATTACTTGCCTAAAGTCACATAAGTAAATACTGAGCCCAAAATTAACCAAGAATTATACCAGAACTTTAATTCTTAACCATAGTTAAATTAAGCCAACCAAAATGATATAAGAATTTTAAAGTAACCTCTGACTTAAAAGATAATACAAGAAAATTAGATATTAGAAAATTTCTCTTCATTAGGAAGAAGAGAAATTCAGACACATATTAGCTGAAGTAAGTTAAAACAATGTTAATTTCTCAATTAAAATACTAGCACAGATACATAATTAACATCAAAATGTATCCTGAAAAAATCAAGAGTGAATATGTTCATTTTTGAACTTTAGAAACACATTCATAACTACCACAATGGTTAAATCACTAACCAGAGAACCAAAAACAAAACAATTCAAATAAACAAAAATACCAATCCCATTCCATTTCTTTCTCTATTCCTTTTTAAAATTTTTCTTCTCCTGGTAGTGGAATATAAAATTCTATGGAAATGTACATTTTTTTATCATACTATGAAAAGACAGCCTAAGATACCTGAACCATCACTGAACCAAGATCAGAAACTACGTTTAGTGCAAATTCATCCACTAACCAGCTATTAGAACTTAGCCCATGTGTTTCTTAACCTCTATGCCTTAAAGAAACATTCTGCAAAATAAGAAGGCTGGACTGAATAAGCTCACAGACCCTTTACAGCTTGAACGTTCTATTATTTCAATTACAGAGCTCAAATAATGAATACTCCTTTTCTGAATTAGGAGGCTTAGAAGGAGCTCTTGAAGAAGAAATATATAACAGGAAATTAAAAATAATTAAGGATCTATCATTACAGATAAGCCTAAAGTTCCATATTTCTAGAAGGTAAGTATTCTATCTTCACAATTATTATATCACATAAATGCAGTTGAAATGACCCACTATTAGCATTTTTATACCATAAAGAGACTTCTATCTTAAACACTACTTCACCTCTCTTTATTTTACTGCTACTTATTATTCTCCATTCTCACCTTAAACATAATTTACCCCAAGAAGTTTTTCCTGACTTTCCCTGGAGAAAGACAAATGTACCCTCTATGTACCCTAGTTCTCTCTGCATTTCTGAATAGATACTTTTTATAATTTATTGTAATAGTTTCTGAATTGACTCTTCTTCAAATAATATAATAAGCTCCAACTGAGAATCTGTCTGTTTTTCTTATCAGCACCTACAACAGTTGTGGTACATGGTAGTTGCTCAATAAATATTGACAAAAATCTTGTCCAGTTCAATTTCCTCACTTTATAGATGAGCAATGGAGCTCCTGAACATGAACACTGAAGAGTTGTTTTACTATACAACACTATCTTTTAAATTTTGAAGTATGTATTATATATTTCAGAATAACTTTAAGTAGAGATATGAATGACAATAACTAATTATGAAGTGTAAATATATAGGGTATATGTAGAGTTCAAAGAGTTTTGCCATAGATAAACACAAGCAGAAAAAATTTAAAGTTGCCAGCTGATTGCATTAGATACAATCAAAGAAGTTGCTGACAATTTTTCAGCCTTTTAAATCAGATCACAACCATGATCTGTTAGAGATAAAGCATAGGTGTTTACTACCAGGACCTGGCAAGAAAATGAGAAAAAAAACAGAGTTATCAGACTAAGAAGGAAAGAGAAAGTTTGAAACTTTTAACAACTCATTAACAGGTAGATAAGACTGATTTGTAAGCGCAAGAGCATGCGTGTGCGCTCACACACGTACACTCCACCAGATATGTGAGAGGGTTTTTAAGTTTTAAAAATATCAGGTGTACATGTGCATCAAAAAAAAGATGATAATGAATCAAACACTGGTCATCTGATTTTATTCTTAAATTTGACTCTGACTCATCGGATCATTTCAAATACTTTGGTTCCCAGAGTCTCATGGACAAAATGAAAGTAGCCAATGGTCCCATTTATTGACATGGAGCCAATATCAGGTCATCTGAAAAACTTAAAGGAGAAACAGCCATGTGGGAATGAAGAGGGTAAGACAGAAAACCAGGAGAGAAGGGAGTAAAAGAGAGCAGAAATGAGTCCCCAGCTGAGGGGGCCATCAAACAATACACTTCTCACCCTTTACCTAACTTGTGCTTTTTGGTGCCACAGCAATTACCTGAGGTCCATGAGAAAACAAGCATAAAAACAAAAAACAACGCTTTAAGAATGGCAGAGTTAACAGAGGGAAAAGTTTTTTTAATATTACTTAAAGGATTCTTATCATTCAATATGGTCTAATATAACAGAAGAATTCATTGAAAAGAAGTTAACTCTGTAATCAAACTATGTAAAGTTCATTAAAAAGTTTAAAATAAGCATCTTACAGACAACTTCACTCTCAATTTAGTTTTCATATATACAAATAACTAACCACACAACTGATAATTGCCAATAATTCATAATTTGTATATTAATGTAAGTTGAAGTGGGGAAAATGATTAAGGGAGATATCTTGCCTCTTCTTAGTTTGATTCTTTTCTCTGTTTTATGTGTAGATTGTTGAAAAGTTGCCTCTTTCTAACGCTTTATACCTTTCCCCATGTAAATCACCCAATTATTTTATTATAAAAATGTATCTTGTGCTACCTTCAAATGTACAAATTCCACACTCATTAAGATATGCCAGTGGGTCTACATATTAATATAGAAAAATACACTTTCCACTTCAGAGATTCCTTATAAAATTTAGAATTAACAAATATTTCATCTGTTATAATTTAAATGTTATTAGTAAAACTTACACTAATTAAAATAGAACACTTTTGCATTGGTATGCAAAACAATATGGAAAACAAAAATGATAATTTTTTTTAAATTAGATTTTTAAAAATATCAAATATGTGTCATTTTAAAATGTGTAGTTTCAACAATGTAAAATAAAATATCAAAACTGGAGGACATGAGAGATTCTTTTGATCATTTTAAAGAAAAGGAAATTGTCAGAATTATTAAGTGATTTAAAGTGAAATAAAAATTCTCAATTGTGGGTACTAGACTAATTGGGGGATCACTTTAAAATTATATAAATGTCTAAGCACTATATCATACACCGGAAACTAATATAAAATAATATCAAATGTCAAATGTAATTGAAAAAAGAACTGAACTTTTACAATGCTTCAGTAAAAGACTATTTTACCCTTTAATAACTAAAGAAAATGGAACTTTTTAAGGCCATGCTATTCCACCTCACCTAATCTGACCTTCTGTTCTTTATCAGTCTTAACCCCTGAGTGGATTCTCTCTCCAACTTCTCCCTTGTCCCTCTGCTTTGCACTCTCCACGGCTGAGTTGGATCTAGTCCTTCTCTTTGTATATTAGAAAGAAAAACGTATTAAATAAAAGGTACCTCTTCACTCAGTTTATAAAAGTCTCAGGTTCTAAGATTTTCCTTTAAACTTCTCTTGGATCCTTAGAATGACAAGTGATCATTCCTTCACCAAAAGTAGGAATGGAAAAAAAAAATAATAACCCAAGGGAGAAAAAGTGATAAAAAAACAACTGCTTATAGTGGTGTTTGGAGAAAATTATGTAAATATTTATGCAAAGACAGCTTTGCAGAACACATCGAGCTGCATCAGAACCGCTTGTGCCAGTGCACACAGGCAGCCTCACAGTTGGATCAACAGCCTGAAAAGCAGATGTGCCAATTTCCTGTATTTGATTATGATGATTCCTAATTATGCCAAAGCTGTGGCAATGTCCTTCCCTAGAATGACTCTTAATTTTGTTTTGCTAAACCACACACACAACCTGTCCTGGATGTGTAATTCATTGTCACGTTAAGTCTATGAAATACTCATTTGTTTGGCTAATAGATCTGAGGACAATGGTTCACATGGATGTTGTTTTCTTTTTTTAATTTGGCATTCTCAAGCACACAGGGGGAAAGAGAAAGACAATATACATAGTGATAGAGACATGTTATTTAACATCAGTGAGGTTTAGGCTTTTAAACCAAGGTCTACAAATGAGAAGAATACCATTATATGGTTGTTCATCAAAGGGCCATTTTCTTGCTTTGCTTGTGTTTATATTTACAGTGTCATTATCAACAAAAAACTCAGCATCATTTGTGATTAGGCATGAACTATAAGCCATAGCAAAATGATAATACCTGTATCAGATGCCAAAATTAACAAATAGCTTTAACCATTAAGGTTAAGTTTAGACCTAATTGCATAAAAGTAGGAGGGAGAAAAGCAAATATGACTGATTTAATAGTCATAGAACCTTCTATCAGATTTTTGAACTTCTCTGGCACACACATCTAAAGGAGAATTTGCTAACCTGGACACTCTTTTGTTTTTCTGACCTGACAACTGATGATATTCATATTTGCTTTATAATTTAAAATATGCTTTCTCTTATAATCTTTTATTTGTACTACACTACAATTCTGTGAGGTCTATATTGTTATTATCTTTGTTTATAGATGTAGAAATCAATACAGAGAGGTTAAATTCTGTATTCAAAGTATGCAGTAGAACCAAGACTTAAATTCCAACTTGTACATAAATCAATCATTATTTATTAAGTACCTATTTATTAACTAGGCTTGATCTTTATGAAAAATAGTGACATAGGCAAAGCCTGAGTTTGAACCCTTCCCTTCCTGAACTTTCAACAAATTATAACTGTGTCCCTTTTCTCTCCAGGAATCTAGTGGCTTCTTATTCCTCTCTGTATAAGGAAACAATACTGGTTCCTATACCTTAGGTTTTGGATCTTTCTCTCTAGTCTTCTATCAAATCCTACCTACTTTGCTTCTTTACAAACTTAATCCATATTCATTCACTATGGAAGAACTTAGAGGATTAAATTGTGATTTGCACTACATATAAGCTTGATAAGGTCACTCCACCAGGAGGATTCCCCGAAACTCCACCTCCCCCAACTCACAGCCCCACCCAAGCCACATCCAGGTGTATCCTCAGTGAGTCGGATGCTCCTTGATGAACGGAGCCCATACTCACACTGGAGGCAGCTGGCCTTGGTTTCTGGTGTGGCCTTTTGAGGTAACTATAAGCACAACATCTGTGGATTGCTTGCTGAATCTTTACAAGTAGCCACAGAAGGGCAGAGGCTTGGGATAAATTTGGCCTGAAACTGAATCCTTCTCAGGCCTGTACCACTGGACACCTACTTCACAAATCCACACTAATCAGACAGGAGACTTAAGAGCTTTGCTTAGTACACAGAAACAGACACAGAAAGGCAGCTAAGATGGGAAGACAAAGAAGCAGAAACCATATGAGAGAAGAGAACAGAGACCCAGAAATAATAGAGTCAAGTAATCTAACAGATGCAGAGTTCAAAACACTGCATGTAAAGATGCTCAATGAACTTTTGGGAAGTGTAGATAAATTCACTGAGAACTTCAACAAAGAGATAAAAAACATAAAAATGGAAATGAAAATTATAAAAGGGAACCAGTCTGAAATGAACACATTATGTGAGATGAGAAGTATAGTAAATGTAATAAACAAAGGAATAAACAAAGTGAATAAAAAAAAAGGATTAAATGACCTATCTAGAGGATGAGAAAGCCAAAGACACTCAAACAGAATGGCAAAAAAAAAAAAAAAGGATGCTAAGACTATAAAAATAATTAAAGGAGCATATGGGACACTATTGAAGGTCAAAATATGTTTTATCGGTGTACCTGAAGAAAATCAAGATGTTGAGCAGATATTTGAAGAAATAATGATGGAAAGCTTTTCTAACTTGGTGAAGGAAATGGACATAAAACCTCAGGATGCTCAGGGAGTCCCCAAAACCAGGGATTTAGAGAGACTAACACCAAGGCACATCATAATTAAAATACCAAAGTTTAAATGCAAAGAAAGAACCTTAAAAATTAGCAAGAGAAAAGCAGATAGTTACCTATAAGGAAATACTTGTAAGACTGACAGCTGATTCCTCAAAAAAAAACTGTGCAGGACAGAGGGCTTGGCAAAAAATATTTGACATGATAAAGACCCAGGATCTACAACCAAGAATACTTTATCCAGCAAAACTATCATTTAGAGTTGAAGGACAGATAAAGGACTTCCTAGACAAAAAAATAAGCTAAAGTAATTTATCATCACAATGCCAGTATTGTTTGAGGGACTTCTTTAAAAAGAAAAAAACATGTATCAAAAACAGGAATAAAGAATAATAACAACAACATTCCTATCAATAAGTACCTCAAATAGAGAATAATTAAGTGCTCCAACTAAAAGATAAAGTGGCTGAATGGATAAGAAAACAAGGCCCCTACATGCTGCTTACAAGACACTCACTTCAGATTAAAAGACACAGAGACTAAATGGAAGGGGATAAAAAGGATTTTGCTTTGATTGACCTAGAAGGTATTTAAATCAGACAGAGAAAGATAAACATTATATGATTTCACTTATATGTGGAATCTAAGTAATAAAAAGAACAAACTAATCAAAAACAGACTCACAAATATAGTGGACAATTTGGTGATGGACAGGGGGCTTTGGGGGACTGGGAGACTAGGGTGAAGGGTTAAAGAAGTATAAATTAGTAGCTGATGGATGGTCACAAGCACAGCATAGGGAATGTAGTTAGCATTACTATGTCAGCTAGGTGGAGGGTCAGGGGATGGAGGGAGCAATTGGAGTGATTATTTAATAAACTATATAGATGTCTAACCAATGTACTATATACTTGAAACTAATTAAAATAAATATTTTTAAAAAAACATAGCAGAGAGAAGAGCAAAAAAATATAAAAAGATGAGCTCCTTATAACATTATTGGAGCCTTGGTCTTTGCAGTTATATGAACTGATAATTTTGCTTGGGGTTTTTGGTTTGGTTTTATTTTTTTACTTAAGCTAGTTTGAATTGTCTTCTCTGTCATTAGCAACTGAAAGAGTCTTACCTGACAAAGCTTTCATTTAGTCAAACAACACTGCTAGGTCCTGAAGATACAATGATAAGGAAGACACTATTTCTGTCCCCAAAATGGTTAGAGGCTGGATGAAGAGATAAGCAAGTAAACAATATACAGGCTAAGTGCTGAGATAGGAAAAATTCAGGAAGCTATTTGAGTAAATATAAATTCTAGACAGCATCAGTTCTTAAGATCAGGTGAAGACTAGATTATTTCCAAGGCATTCATTTAAATATGAGATGGTAAAAACTGGATGAAGTTTAACACTTCAGTGGAACTTTAGTGGAACCTTGGGAGCATCAATGGCCCAGTATTGACTGAGATTCAGAATCAAGATACTTTACTGATAAGAAGATACTGGCAAAAAAAACTGTTTATCAAGAGCCAGGACCAATTTGGCAAAATAGTCTTAAAACAGTGAGCTTTGAAAGGAAAGGCTCAGGACAGTTTTCTTATTAGGTATACACAGTGTTCTCAAGTCCTTCAAGAAGAAGACTGGGATACAGCAAGGAACAGAAAAGGGTGAAAGTCATATTAGTTTCACATTCTCACCTTAATCGGGCTCAAATCTCTCCTTTAATATAGTCCTAAGGAGAGAAAAGAAAAGACAATAAAGCAGCAAGACAGTAATCAAGACAATGTGGTACTGATGGAAAAAAAAAAAGACAAATAGATCAATGGGACAGGATAGAAGCTCCAAAATAGATGCATATAATAGAATCAACTGATCTTTGACAAGAAAAAACTATACAAAGGAGCAGAGATAGGCTCTTTAACAAATAGTACTGAAACAACTGAACATCAACATGCAAAAAAATTAATATAGACACAGAACTTACACCCTTCACAAAATTAACTCAAAATGGATCATTGATCTAAATGTAAAATGCAAAATTACAGAAATTCTTAGAAGGAAACATGGGTGAAAACCTAGCTGACCTTTATTAGGGCATTGACTTTTTAGATATAGAACCAAAGATGATCCATGAAAAAAATAAGTGATAAACAGTACTTGAAAATTAAAAACTTCTGCTCTGTAAAATACGGTGTCAAGGGAATGAGAAGACAAGGCAGAATGAAAGAAAATATTTTAAAAGACACATCTGGCAAAAGAGTGCAATCCAAAATATACAAAAAAAAAAAACCTTTAAAACTCAACAGTAAGAAAATAAACAACCCAGTTAAAAAATGGGCCAAAGATCTTAATAGACACCTCACTGAAAAAGATATACAGATGGCAATAAGCATATAAAAAGGTGCCCCACATCATATGTCATCGGAGAAATGCACATTAAAAGAATAATGAGCTATCACTACACACCTATTAAAATGGCCAAAATTCAAAACACCGACACCACCATATGCTCACAAGAATAAGGAGCAACAGGAATTTATTATTGCTGGGAATGCAAAATGGAACAGCCACTTTAGAAGACAGTTTGACAATTTCTTACAAAACTAAACATACTCTTACCATAGGATACAGCAATAGTGCTGGGTATTTACCCAAGGAAGTAAAAAACTATGTCTATACAAAAACCTGTACATGAATGTTTATAGCAGCCTTATTTATAATTATCAAGTTGGAAGAAATAAAGTTGTTCTTCAGTAGATGAGTGGGTAAATAAACTGTGGTATATCCAGGCAATTGAATATCATTCAGTGCTAAAAAGAAATGAGCTATCAAGCCATGAAAAAACATGGAGGAATGTTAAATGCATATTACTAAGTGAAAGAAGCCAATCTGAAAAAGCTACATACTGTATGATTTTACAAATAACATTCTGGAAAAGGCAAAACTACAGAAGCAATAAAAAGATCCATGGTTGTCAGGAGTTGGGGAGGAAGGGATGAATAGGTGGAGAATGGATAATTTTTAAGACCATTATATCTGAATGATACCATTATAATAGATACATGTCATTATACATTTTCCCAAAGCCACAGATTGTATAACACCAAGAGCAAACCCTAATGTAAACTATGGGCTTGGTGATTATGCTGTGTCAATGTCAGTCATAATAGATATACGACCTTGATAAGGGATATTAATAATGAGGGAGACTATACACTTTGGTGGAGAGAGGGCAGGGGTATATAGAAAATCTCTGAACCGTCCCTTCAATTTTGCTGTAAATCTAAAACTGCTTCAAAAAAGTAAAGTCAATAAAAAATAAAATTAAAAACTAAAAAAGTAAACCATTAGCATCATGATTAAGGGTACTAGTTGTATAGCTTGACTGACTGTTCATGTTACAGCTTTACAACTCACTAGCTGTGTAACCTAGAGTAGTTAACCTCTCAGTGCCTCAGTTTTCTCATCTTTAAAATGGGGTAATAGTAGTACCTACTGTATAGGGTTGTTGTGATTAATACATGGAAAGTACTATGAACAATGCCTGTAATATAATGAGTGCTCAAAAAGTAGAGCTGTGGTTATAATTAGTTGGAATAATAGGGTCATCACAATAATTGTTATATTACTTAAATTACCAGTGTTTAGAATACTGCCAACTCCTGAATATCTACAAATTAAATAATTAGAAAAACTTTAACTAGAAATGCCCAATGTATTTGTCAGTGATATTGAATGTTACTATCTCACTAAGAATGTGCTAATGAAAATTCAGCAAAACAAGTCTTTTAACAACTTGTACAAATGTGCTACAAACAGCCAGAAAAAAAAATCTAACTGCATTTGGTACTGGATTTAATGTATCTATTTTAGAATATCTAGGCAATATCCTAGAGGTAGGACCTGCTGTTTTAAAATATCACAAGGGGTTAGGGGAGACTCAAAAGCTCATGCAGTAAATGTGTTTCCATACATTTCATAAAGAACTGACCCCAGATTCTAGCATGTGTGTATACCTCTCTCACACAGCTAAAAATAAATAAAGTAAATAACCATTCCTAACTATTGAACAAACATAAAAGTTCCTATAAAAAAGATCTCTTCATCTTTTACATATTCAAAAGTTTACCACGTACAATAATGTACTGACATGTTTACAATGATTTGCTAAGAACAGAGAAGACTTTTTTTCCCCACTTAACAGGAAGATTCTAAAGTCAAGCTCCTGAAGGGTTTTAGCAGTTCAAGCAGGTGAATGACTAACATGACTACAATCAACAGGAGATGGAGGCTAGATCTGCATCTTCTCCTACCTACTTTTCCTCTATAAAATATTTCACATTAAAATGCTAAAATGATGAACTTCAGAAAATACACATAGCCCAGTGACACTCTTATTTTCAAGCTGTTCTTAACAAACTAGTCAGACATCTAATATTGCCTTGCTTTGTGTGAGTTGAAGACTAAAGAACCTGAGCACTTTCCTTTTCAGCATCATTTGATACTGTCATCTTACAGTAGTAAGGAAAGGATAATTCATGAAATAGGGCAGGAAAGGATAATTCATGAAATAGAAGACAATGTATATGATATTATAGAGAATTAACTGCAGGTAAGTGATCATGGCTTTGTCATTTAAAAATTAAAAACAATGGTCTTTCACATGCCATTTGAACTTTCCATTAACTTTTCACACGTATTACCTCTTACAATCTTCTCAATGATCTTAAGGAAGGTTAACCTCTAAGATTACTCTCTAAAAAATATCTAGGGCTGATTTCCAGTCAATAGTGGAATAGGTAAACATTGTTCTTGCCTCCTCTCGTGACCACATCAAAATTACAACTAAAGTACATTTCCATCACTGAGAATCGCAAGTCCTACAATTAAGGGCATACAGAAGAAGTCACTTTGAGACTGGTAGGAGGAGCAGACACATGGTCCCACACCCATGTGTAGCAGTTAAAAATTGGGAGGGATATCTTGGCTGCAGGGGTCCCACCTAAGGAGTGAAGGGTGCCAGCCCCACACTTGGCTCCCAAGCCCAGGGTTTCAGTGCTGGGAAGAGAAGCTCCCATAACTTCTGGCTGTGAGAACCAGTGGTGATTGTGGGTGAATGAGACAGAGGGCTGCTAGAGTCCCAGGCAGTCCTCTTAAAGGGCTGATGCATTGACTCACCTACTGACGTACTCAATCTCTCTGAGCTTCAGCTCTGGGGCAGCAGCATAAAAGGCACCAGAGACATACGAGGAATAGCCAAATTGTCTGGCTTCAGGGAAAGGGCTGGAAGGGCAGCTTTCTCCCAAACAAAAGTGCTGGAAGTATCTACTGTTTCTTTGTTGTGCCCTTCTACCTCCTGAAATGAAGATGCAGGTGGCCACCATATCTGAGTATCCATCAACCTGGCTAACACTGTTTGCCCTGCCCTGGTCATTCCCTGAGATGCCACCCCACCCAACTTGTGGGTCCACCCAAGCCACTTCCAGTGGCTTTTTTCCATACAAATCGACTACCTTAACTCATGTTGCAGACCTTCCTAAAAGTTCTCAAATATTCACAAAACCCAAACAAGCATTATCTGGCTTCATCATGGCCCTTATCTCAATTTGTGGTTTGGCCCCTTTAGGTACCTCCAAGCCCAGGACGGGTTGTAGCCATCTGTGAATTGCTTAGTGACCCTCTTGCCAGGTGGCCCTTGGCAGGGGACAGGCTGCAACTGTACGTGGCTTACAATAGGGCAATTCTCAAGAGGCCCTTGGATGGGTGCTCTGATTTCAGACCAAGTCATAGCACCACCCAGGACCTGATCTGATGATAACACACCCAAAGGGCAAACTGAGAAGACACTAGAATCCTGCTCCATAGAATTAGTCCTTACACAACAACCTTTCCACTGTAGTCACTAACAAGTTCTCACAACCAATGAGTCCGCAGGTCAATCCCTTCTATTGACATGCAAATAGCAACCAAGGTTCAACTACAATAGGAGGGCACACAGGACCTATTGAAGGGATACACCTGAAGCACCTGACTCTGACAACCAGGGAGACTGTGCCACTGGACCACATAGGACACTCACTATATAAGGCCACTTTACTAAGATCAGGAGGCATAGGAACCCTATCTAATACATAGAAGCAAACATAGGAAGACAGCCAAAATGGGGAGACAAAGAAACATGTCCTAAATAAAATAACAGAACAAAGTTCCTGAAAAAGAACTAAACAAAATGGAGACGTGCAATCTACCAGATGCAGAATTCAAAATAGTGATTATAAAAATGCTCAAAGAAATTAGAGAAAAAGTAGATGACCTCAGTGAGAACTTTAACAAAGAGATAGAAAACATAAAAATGAAGATAAAAGATATAGAAAAGAACCAGTGAGAAATTAAAAATATAATAACTTAATGAAAAATGAAATGAAAATATATTAGAGGGAATCAACAGTAGATTAGAAGTAGAGGATTGAATCAGTGATTGGAAGATAAGATAGCAGAAAACACCCAATCAAAACAGCAACAAGATAAAAGAATCCTGAAAAATTGGGATAATTTAAAGGGCCTCTGGGACAACATAAAAGATAACATTTGAATCATAGGGATACCAGAAGGAGAAGAAAAAGAGCAAGGAATTAAAAACCTATTTGAAGAAATAATAATAGAAAACTTCCTTAACCTAGTGAAGAAAATAGACACACAAGTCCAAGCACAGAGTCCCATACAAGATGGACCCAAAGAGGCCCACACCAACACACATCATCATTAAAACTGAGAGACTCTTAAAAGTGGCAAGAGAAAAGCAATTAGTTACCTACAAGGAAGCTCCCTTAAGACTATCAGCTGGTATTTCTTAACAGAAACTTTGCAGGCCAAAGAGATTGGCATGAAATATTTAAAGTGATAAAAAGTAAGGACCTACAACCAAGATTACTCTACCCAGCAAAGCTATCATTTAGGACAGATAAAGAGCTTCTCAGACATGAAAAAGCTAAAGGAGTTCATCACCATCAAACCAATATTAGAAGAAATGTTAGAGGGAGGGGGAGAAAGAAACAGAAAAAAAAAGATCAAAAGTATGAATAATAAAATGTCAATAACTACATATCTATCAATAATTACTTTGTATATTATAAATATAAGTTGATTAAATGCTCCAATAAAAAGATAGATGATTGAATGAATAAGAAAATAAGATTCTTACATATGCTGTCTACAAGACTCACCTCAGATTGAGAGACACAGACTGAAAGTAAGGGAATGGAAAAAGACATCTCATGAAAATGAATATATTAAAAAAAAAACTGGGATAACAATACCTATACCAGATAAAATAGACTTTAAAACAAAGGCTATAACAAGAGATAAAGAAGGACCAAGCAATCCTACTTCTGGGTATTTATCTGAACAAACCAAAACACTACTTTGAAGAGACATGTAAAACCATGTGTTCATTGTAGCCTTATTTAGTTATAATAGTAGAGATATGGATGAATGGATAAATAAAAGGGGACACACACACACACACACACACACACACACACACACAATGGACTATTACTGAGCCTAGAGGGTACTGTGCTGAGTGAAGTAAGTCAGACAGAGAAAGACAAATACCATATGATTTCACTTACATGTGTAATCTAAAGAACAAAATAAACAAACAAAAATGGAAACAAACTCATAGATTCAGAGAACATTTGATTATTGCCAGATGGCAGTGGTGAGAGAGAGTGGGTGAAAAATGGGAAGAGATTAAGAAGTACAAATTGGTAGTTACAAAATAGTCATGGTGGTGTAAAGTATAACATAAGGAATACAGTCAATAAGATTGTAATAACAATGTATGGTGTCAGATAGGTACTGGATATATTGGGGTGATCACTTTGTAAGTTAGATAAATGTCTAATCATTGTGTTGTACACCTGAAACTAATATAATATTGTATGCCAACTATAATTTAAAAATTTTAAATTAATTTTAAAAATATCTAAGGCTAGCCCTCCTGATGATTCTAAGAACAAGGAATCCAAAATCTCTAGGAAAAAGTATTTACAGCCAAGTAATCTTCATCAAGCCTGGTCATCATATTACCTTTGTTGAAGTATTTTAATATACCTTCCTTCTCTCTTTATAAGGAAATGGAAGCTCAGGTCAAAGGTCAGGCTTGCTAAAATGTAACTTTTTTTGTTTTTTTGTAAGTAATTTTCACTTAGCACTCAAGTTTGCATTAATGGAAAACAATCTTTTTGATTCAGGGTGATTCAGTTACTTCCAGATATGCCTCAGTTTCTTTGGGTTTAAAATCCATTATTTCATGCTTTTCTCCTTCCCCTCTCTTCAAGAATAATCTAAGTCCTATAGGGCTTACACTGTGTCTCCAAAGCAGACAAGAAATGTCTACGAAGTGTGCCATTTTCAGTCATCAATGGCCAATGGTGAATGTTTTGTTTGCTCTATCTTTGGGTACCACTTTGTCACTTGATGCCTGTTCTGACTTTGACTAGCCTGTTTTGTCATAGCGTCTAGTCATCAGTGAATAAACTACTAGCCCCCTACATTTAGCTCTTTCCTCTTCCACTAGTGTGCATGGAGCTCTGAGAAGTGTCCTTGAACTTATTGATCAGACATTTCCTTTAGCACTCAGGCATGTTATTGGACTTCAAGCTTCTCTAAATTTATCAGTTTGAGTGCTGTGCCCTATGAAGCTCCAATATGGTCCCATCTGTTCTGGGATCCTCACACACTTAACAAGACTTTCTTTGCCCTCTCTCTGGGGTTTAGATTCCAAATAATGAAAATAAATGGGAACATTTCTGGCACCACCAAAGCACCAGTTGTGTCCTCTCAGATTTTCCCCTTCCCACCATTTGATTAGAATTTCATCTCTTTTAAGTGACAAAAAAAGACTCTGATACTACATTATTCTGCATTTTTGCCTACTCCATGCTACAGTATTTGGCACATGATAACCAACAATCGCTAGTAGCTATTAAGCTTAGGTAAGTTATGCAAAAATCTTTTATGCACCTTAGAGTTTTGGCTAAATTAATAATTTTAGTTGAAATTGCTTGATCAGAAGTTTAGAGGTTTTAGTAATCTGAATAATGGCCCACCAAGATATCCAGGTCTTAATTCCCAGAACCTATGACTGTTATAACAAAAGAAATTTGCATATGTAATTAAGTTAAAAATCTTGACTTAAGAGATTGTCCTTATCTAAGTAGGTCTGATGTAATCAGGGGTCTTTATAAGAGGAAACATAATATCAAAGAGACAGTAGATGTGAAGACAGAAGTAAGATATAGTAATTATGAACCAAGGCTGGCAGCCATTAGAAACCAAAAAAGGCAACGAAATAAATTCTTCCCATGGAGTCTCATTAAGGAATGAGACCTACCAACACCTTGACTTTAGCCCCAGAAGGTTCATTTTCTACTTCTGAGCTCCAAGACTGAAAGATAATCAATATGTGTTGTTTTAAATCACTAAATTAGTGATATTTTGTTATAGCATCAATAAGAAAATTAACAGAGCATTTAGAAAACAAAAGTCAAGGTATTATCACTTTGAAAAACAATTTGACAATCTATTAAAAAGTTAAACATACATTTATTATATGACCCAGCAATTCCAATCCTAGATACTTGCCCAAAAGAAATGAAAACACAGTATTCATAACATTTTTTATTCATAATAGCCAAAAATTGATAGCAGCCCATCATCAGGTAAATAAAATTATGATGTGTTCATACAGTAACTACTACAGTACAGCAATAAAAAAATAAATAAACTACTGATATAACAACATGAATGAATTTCTAAAACATGATACTGGCAGAAGCCAGGAACTAAAAGAACATATTATATAGTTCTACTTTTGTAAGTTTTATAAAAGGTAAAATTAATCTATAGTGATAGAAATTAGATCAATGATGGCCTGGGAATATGGGAGCATTGCCTATAAAGGAGCATAAGGTGGGATAAAGGAAATGTTTTATGTTTTGATTGTGGTGGTGGAAACATAGTTGTGTAAATATAATACAAGTCATTAAATAGTTCTAGCAAACCAATGGCTAAATTCAAGACTTTAAAAATGTGAGCCTAGATTAGAGCCTTAAGTCCTTGGGGATTCAAATGTTTCCACCTGATTTCCAGAAAACTAACACTGGGAAGTTGCATCAACAAATATTTCTCCAATAAATTACAAGTGGTATAGTTGCAAAATGTAAAATTCTATTCAAAATATGTAAAATATGAAAGAGTTGCTGTTTTAAAAAGTACCCCTTTGCCATAGAAACAACCAAACTGTCCTACAATAGATGATTGAATAAAGAAGATGTGGTATACAATGGAATATTACTCAGCCATAAAAGATAAAATATTGCCATTTATGACAACATGGAGAGACCTTGAGATAATCATGCTAAGCAAAATAAGCCAGACAGAAAAGGTTGAAAACCACATGATATCACTTATATGTGGGATGTAAACCTAAAAAGCATCAAATAAACATGACAAACAGACTCATGGATATGGACAATAGACTAGTGGTTAGCAGAGGATATGTGGGGTGACAGAGTGGGGAGGTACATGGGGGTAAAACGGGTCAAATATATGGTGATAGAGAGAAATCTAACTATGGGAGGTGTACATACAATGCAAAATATATATGACTTACTGTTGAATTGTACACTTGAAACTTACTGAATTTCATTAACCAATGACACCATAATAAAAATTAAAAATAAATAAGTAGCCAAGAAGAAAAATATCCTTTTTTGGAGAGATGTTCTTCCTTTGAGGCAGCCCTTGATTTTCAGTTAAATCATGTAAAATTACTCTCTGTGTAGGTTAAAAAATAATTTTTGAATATCAACAATTTCATTTGATTCAATTTAATTATAAGCTAATTTTTCAAACAGCTCTACTTCATAGGCAAGTAAAAAAAAGAATTGAGTAAGATATTCACTTTTTTCTAACAGTAAAAAATTATATTGTTGAGTAAATATCCTCTTCCAATGTATACTTTAAAAATTAAAATAGAATTAGAATAGAATTATTGTTATTGTTTTATTCACTGTCAATTTAATTTCAAATATAGTATATATTTTTAAAGTATTTTTACATACAAAATGCTGTCAGTTTAAAACACCCTGCATATATTTACATTCTAAATCAGTGTCACTTTCATCATATGTTACCATAATGAAGTATTTCTTCTGTAATGCATTGAAAAAAAAAGAGCAAAAACAGGATATTTTTGAGCAAACAGACTTTGACAAGCTGCTCTACAAAGCTTAAACACACGTTTTTGATTACTTCAGGTATCTATAATTATCTAAAAAGCAATTTAAAGATAAAGAATTTAAATGCAATTCAGGTCATTCCTTCAAGTCTTTCTGACTCTACTTACTGATTAAAATAATGGTTATATTTGGAAACTTGTTATATTTGGAAACTACTGTCTTATGAGTGAATTGGAGTGATACAGATAAGATGAGACTCTTTTACAGAAATAAAATTTTAAAGTCAGAGCATGCACTTTCTATTTGGTGGTAGCAACCAAAATTGACCAGAAAGAGGGGATTTTTGAGGGGCGACCATTAACACTACGTCTTCTTTCTGTCTCTATCATTGGAGACTATTGGAGACATTTATATAGACTATTTCAGTCCTTTTGGAAGATCATATGCATAGTCTTAGGAGTTTTTTCCTTTAACTGCAAGAGCTTAAGTAAATTGTGAATCAGGAAAAGAAAGTTCTGTAAAAAAAAAAAAAACATTTATCTTATTTAGATGGGTCATTTAGGGCCTCAGGAAAGTTCTATTAAATTCTGTTTTTTCATTATAGGATAATACCTAAATTGCTAAAAAATGAAACAAAAAGAGATGGTACTACCACCAGAACATGCATTTCTCCCGGATATTTAGGAAATATCCAAAACATATTTTCCTCCATTCTTAAATGCAGAAAACACACACACATACACACACACACACACACACACACACACACACACACACACACACTCACTCACTCATTAGAATTTTAATCTTAAATTTTTTTCTGAAAAAAATTTTATCTTTGAGAACCCTAGGTAGTATTTTATAGAATTTTCAGTATTTTTCCTCAAAGCAGTTTTTTTTCTCTCACATATCAAACCACTTCTATTCTTCTTATTCCCAGTATGTAATTGTTCTTTTCCCAGTAAGCCCAAACTTCCAACTCTACTACAACTCCAAAATAACAAAAGATACAGTTCTTCAGTGCATTTTTATATTTTTGCTGGTACAGCCAAGTCTACATATAATCCCGTGACTGAAAATAACTATGTTTGGGGCTGAGGAGACATATTTCAAATACTTCTTTTTTGAAATGAAAATAAAACCCTCTTGAATTGTTTGTTTCTCCTTAAACAGTCATACTTTTAACCTTCTGTTTGCCAGATGGTGAAACTGAATATCTACTTAATATGAACATGGTACTTAAATAGGTGAGTTTGAGTCATAACAGGAAAAAAAATAGGAATGTCATTTCTCTGTGCTTTCAAAAAGAGTATGCTTTTTACTCCTCCTCATTTGTCTGGCTCTGAGACAGTGAATACTTATTATAAAAGACACATTGGTGCACCCAACTTCAGTCCATTTTATCCATCTGGGTAGAGAAAGTATGACAGGCGTGCGTGGGTGTGGATGTGTGTTGTGAGAATGTATAAGCAGGAATACAGGCTTGAGAGAGCGAGAAAGTGAGAGCGAGAAAATGGACTGTGAAAATTTAAGTCTACCCCAAATCCTGATTAACAAGTCTTTTATTTATTCTTCATTTATCTTAACTCATTTTGTAGTCAGGGCACATGGACATCATTTTTTTCAGAGAAGCTTTCTCTGATTAGAAATGCAGAACCAATAGAACTGTGGGCTATTATTTGAGATGCTTCTCTGGTCCTTATCTTGGATGCCTATCAGAAAATACAGGTACAAATGGGAAGGCCTCAAGTGTAATAACTAAAATAGAGTGTAGAAGGCAAAATGGTTACACTGGTAATGAGGACAGATAAGCCCAGAGATGCAAGCTTTCTGTTCAGTGCTTTGCCTGCAGACTTTGATATTTACTCCGAATTAGAGCTATTTTCATTAACTTTGACTTTTTAATTCTTTTCCCCACTAAATTTGCATTGTCAGCACTATTTTGGTTTTGCCATTTGACCTATCGTTTCTCTTCCACTTCTTTTATTTTCTCTAATTTCTTGCCCTCAAACTTTCTTTTCTTCCTAAATTTGTGTTATCATTTACATCAGCTACTACAACTTCTCTTTATAAATGTCAGGGTTTCTTTTTCTCTATAAATATACATTTTTTTAAATCTTATGATTAATGAGTAATTTAATTTTTTCAGTGAAATAGATTATATTTCTAGATTTCCCTTGGATTAATCTATTTACCATTTAGGGAAAGTATATAGACTAAATTGCCTATGAAGATAATGACAGAGAGGAACATTGCACTTGGTAATGACCCAGGATAGTGGTAACAGTAACTATCTGTTACTGTATTTAAGTATTTGTATATGATTTTTATAAAATCCTACTTGTTAATATTATATCATTTAATTTTCACAACTAAACATCATTGTAGTCTCATTTTATAAATAAAGATCCAAGACTTAGAAAAGTTAAGTGGAAGAATGAGCCCTGAGCCCAGGCCATATGACTGCAAATCCCATACTCTTTTCAACATAGAACCCCTGACAGAACAGTACAGGTCTTAAAAGTAAAGGCCTACTATATACACCAGTTAAACTAAAGAGGAATCCTGTGAAATATATGCTTTCATTTAATGTTTTTACTTTGGAAAGCTTACATAAATTGTATTTCATTAATATCAGTTACCCCTTTAAATGTCAGCGGACCTACAAATCAAATCAGGCCTGGTGCCTGTTATTAGAAGTAAAGTTTTATTGAACAAGTAGCCTCGCTTCTTTGCTTACATATTGTCTAGGGCTATCTTTGTGCTACTATGGCAGAGCTGAGTAACTGTTCCAAGGACCGTATGATCCAGAGAGCCTAAAATGTTTATTATCTGGACCTTTTCAAAAAATGTTTGTTGAGCCTGCCTTAGAGAATTTTTTACTACTGTTCATTCTTAAAAATCTTTAGACAAATAAGGATAGATCATGGAATATAATTTCCTTAGAAGTAGACTGTGTCTACTGTCAAATAACCATTCTACAGTTGTTTTTGAATAACATCAGTCACGCTATAGTTGAATGATTTTACCCCAGGGTACTCATAATTTATTATTAAAAATCAAAAGTATGAAAACAATTAAGGTCAGGGTCCAGTTATTTTAAACCATAAACTCAAATCATAAAGAAATTCCTGAGTTTCCAGGTTATTTCAGCAGGGATTTTGCTAATATTGGCTAGTCTCCCCCAGATGAGAATTCATTAATTTGCTTAAGAAAGAAAAATGTTGAGAAATGTTGCTGTTTTACAAACATTAAATCTGTTAGATGTTCACTGCCTTGTCTCAATAGTAACTAAACAATATGATGTGACAGATGTTTGAGAAACTCATGTACTAATTATACATCTCCATTTTTAACTTCTTGACTCATGAAACTATTGGTCCTTAAGAGCTGCTTTTTTTTTTCTGTCTCTGATAAACACCAAAAGATAAATAATAAGAGTAGTAAACTTAAAAAGTTGAAATAAATCCACAATAATTATTTCCCCCTTAAACAAATTAAATGCATACCACAAGATTTTGTTAAATTCTTTTTGGAAATTTTACTTCCATCAAGAACAATTTCCTTAGAAAATTTCAAACATCTGCTCTCTGCTGAATCTGTCAATGAAAACTTCCTTTGGCTTTTGTATTTGTTTCAGCTCTTTTAAGAGAGTTACCTAGTGTTCACATACAAAATAGACTCCTTAAGGATTTTGAAAGTTTGGACTCTATTTTCTCTCAAACTTTTCCATTCTATATTGAGTTTATATCTTTTTAGTCTACATTTACATGGCAGCATTGCCATTCTTCTTGGTGGTTTCAGACGTCTTATCCTTTATTGTTTTCTCATTATATTCTTGAATATAGTTATCAGACGAATAAAGAATAGACACATCTGCACCATTTTCTGTAAGAGAAGGATACTGTGTTTTACTTTCCCTTCCTGGTGATTGTCAGAATTTTTCAGCCTTTAGTAGACTCATCACTGTCCTGAGAGAGGAGTCTACAATGATCCTTGAGTTGTAATGGATAACTCCAAGCCCATTACTCTGCAAGTATAGTTTGAATTTTCTTCTTAAATGCACTGGCTCATTATCTTATCATTGTCCTCTCTGAGGGTCATATGTCAATTTTCTGTTCACCAAAGCAGCTTCATTAGATCTTCCTACAGTTTATCTACATCAGCTTGGCATTTCATTAACCAGAAGAGCCTGGGATCATTGACAAACTTGGGGATTTCATTGTGAACACTTCCTTTTTCACATTATTTATAAAGATGTTAATAAGACCAGCCTCTGAGCCAATTCCTAATACTAAATGGTTGAATAGATCACTAAAATAAAACAATTTATGGAGAAGAATGGACTTAAACATTTCAACATTTATTTAATGGCATTTATTTAATGCCAGAGGAAAGAAAAATATACACAGAAAGAAACTGAATCTAGGGTTTAGACTATAAATCTGGACTATAAATTGTGGATTTTTTTCATGGGAGCATAAGTTATTTATCTTATCTAGATTGTGGATGGCTTCAAAAAAAAAGTTTCTTTCAGCACCCACCACTCAATAACCTAACCTTTCAAATTCAGTTCCCTCCCTGGGGACTGCTCTCCTTCCCTGCCAATAGCACAATTCAAGAAGGAATGTAGTCTGTGACCTATGAAGCCCTGACTTCACTCTTGTAAAGTAAGTCATAACAGGACAATCATCATCTTGAAATCACAAGATAATCCCAAACTTTTGTGCCAGAAGTACACACATACAAAAGTAAGGAGGAGAATTTTCCTTACAGAGATCAATTCATTAACAGTCAATTAATGTTATTTAAGTATTAATATCAATACATAATTATTATTCCAGTAATATGCACCACTAACTCAAAGTCAGTGAAAGATAAAGGAAGTTTTGACTAAATCAGTGGAGAGTAGATAGATAGATGATAGATAGTTAGATAGATGAGATAAAAATATAGATATATCTGACTGCTCTGTAATTTGAAAGGACTGAAAGGAACTTAACATGAATTTGTGAAAAAGCAAACAATTGTTAGTCATACTAGTTAGGGTACTTACTGATGGGATGAACTTAGCAAGTATTTGGCTTTAAACATTTTCTAGGTAATAACTGAAGTAGAATCTTTTAGAGCCCTGTGCCATATCCCTTCAGTTCATCTTGGGCTTCAGCTGTGGCTGTGGTGAACAGACTCTGTGCAAGCTGCAAGTTCCTCCCCACCCCAAGTCCCTACTGTATCACTCGATCTTTCTTCATTCTCCTTGCATAAAGGGCAGCCCAGAAGTTGAGAGTGGTTAATTAACCCAACTAGAACCCTCAATCAATTGAAAAAGGAGAATAACTAGACAAATGACCTGGCCTTTTGATCTCCTGTCTTTTGGAGGGACAATTCTGAGTGCATTCTATATGGTCCCTCAGAGGATCTGAGTAAGATTGAGGTTTTGTTGCACAGAGTAAAAATCAACTCAGTAAATGTCCTTTATAGACTTTTCCTCCTTCCCTGCCTCACTCTTCTAACTTCTGACCAGAAATTCTCTCCACCCTCAACCAAAGAAAATGTCAGCATCTAAAGTGCTTGTCTCAGCCTCTGCTTCAAGGGAACTTAAACTAGCATAGTATCTGTATATCAAATTTAGCAACACACTTGTCTTGTCACTGAACAGTCCATTTTAATACCTGAAAAATAAAGCAATCTGTCATAACATTTAGCAATGTTAACCATGGGCAGCATGAATGTTATTAACAAATAAAAGAAAAATAATTTTTGTCTGTTAAAAATTATTTTGTGAACTGAAATCATAGAAGAATGATGAAAAGCATGTCACAGTTTTAGCAAAGCTGTGGATATATAGGCCTCATTTGGTTAAAAAAAATTGCAAATCTAACTGTAGAGATGAGATTTGTGGAAGAGGAGCAATATTCATCACCAGCAGTTGCATAACATTATAATCACTGTCATTTGTAAGTAACTATATGCAAAAAAGAAAAGTCTGTCAGGAAATTTCTTACTGTTTCTATTACTTGAATGTAGGACAATGTTGGAGTAGGAATAATAGATAACAATCTTCTTTCTATAAGCACATTTTGGACTAATTAAGAGAAAAACAAAAAATAATCAAGCAGACAGAAATTAAAATACCACTTTATTAATTAGACTTGTTTATAGTCCAAGGGCCTTCCTCATATTTGCTCAATCACAGGCAACAATTTACTGCCACAGCATCCTCGCGTGGACAGGTGAGGCGTGCCCCTATAAAACTTATGGCAGAAGTCAACTGTATGTGTGTTTTCTCTAGATCCCAAGGGAAATAAAAGATAAGAGGAATAAACTACGCTTAGGTAGTTTCTCAAATATCAGAGAAGTTGTGAAACTCAGCTATCAGATAAGTTGCTCTTTCCTCTCCAAAGGAAGAGTAAGGGCATAGACAGAGGGCATGAATGTCATGCTAATTAAATTCCTTCTACTTGGAACAAGACTTCAGAAATGGGGAAAAAGCAAAATATCCACTTCCAACAGATTGGGAAGAAGTTTCTCTTGATCTGTCACTATATTCTCATAACACAAAACCTTGCCACTGTCTGCTTCTACTTTTTGTGAGAAAAAGAAAGTATTTATTTGTCAAAGTGAATTTTAATATAACATAAGAGATTACAAAGTAAACACAAGCCACTATTATCTATCAAAAAAAGTACTCTAGTGAGTTATTCTGAATTATTTCATTTAAATTAGCATTCTTTACATATATTTGAATTAGTGTTCCTGGGAATCCAGAAGTGCAAGAATTCCCAAGAGTAACCGACATGTGCATGTTCATGTGTAATATTTCTTACATACTTTCTGGGGCAAACATTGCTGTTTGGCTGAGTCAATATCCACTTCTATTCCTCTCCTCTCTTGTTGCTTTCTATTATAGCAGGTAGGGAAATTAAATACTCAATTGTATCGTCATCAATACAATTAGGCCGGGTGCCACTTCTCTGGGCAATGAGATGGGAGTTGCTAAATCTACATGCAATTGAATCCTTGCTTGAGAATATTCTTCTAGAGCAACCCAAACTAAGATACCAATGAAATGATGGTAACTCCTATGGTACAGTGGCAATGTAATCTGAGTCCTACCTATGGTGAATTGGGATGGGATTCATGTGAAAGAGCACTGGCTTATGCTAGTTTATCTCTAGGTTTTAAGAGGCAAAGGAAGAATGGTAATGATAAGATCTGTGGTATGCCAACAGAATGATGAAGGAAACAAAGCACATATCAGGGAACTATGAACTCAAAACAGTGTGAAAGTCATTGGTTTGTTGTCCCGACCCGCGGGACCTCGTTATTCGTGGGGGCGGCGAGGAGGATCCAACCTGAAAGAAAATGGGCGAGAAAGAGGAGGGGAGGCAAGACAGTATTCTGATCAAGCCTCCAACTTTATTGAAAAAACGGGGATATATATATACACACACTAAAGCAGAGTAGATACTTGTGGGCAAGTGAGCGGCTAATCAGGGGATGGGGAGGGGGAACGTGACCTGCTGTCAGGCAGACTTCTTTGGCAGACCTTCAGCTAATCTTCAGCAAGCTGGAAGCTAATCTTAAAAGAACAGAAACTCTGTGTGTTAGTTAACCTTCAGAAAACAGGCAGCTAATCTGTAAAGAACAGAAACTCTGTGTGCT